>CAUYUJ010015162.1:345609-350455 GCA_963575745.1 Prorocentrum cordatum
GAGGAGGAGGAGGAGGAGGAGGAGGAGGAGGAGGAGGAGGAGGAGGAGGAGAGGAGCAGGATGATGATGATAAGGAGGAGGAGGAGGAGGAGGAGGAGGAGGAGGAGGAGGAGGAGGAGGAGGAGGAGCAGGAGGAGCAGAGGGAGGAGGAGCAGGAGGAGGAGGAAGAGGAGGAGCAGGAGGAGGAGGATGTTGGAAGAAGCCCTCCCTCTAAGCTCCCTCTTCATAGGCTCCTACAGCGGCTCATGCCCACTGAGGGATCTGCCTCGTTGGAAGACAATCGTTTGAAGACCCTGACGCATGCCAAAACATTGTTCTCGGGATCCCAACGCCACGGATCGACATGACTGTTGCGTCTTGACGATCCAGAATCGTGCCAGAAAGCCATTCTTGGGACTTCACCACCGCGAACCAACGTAACTGCTGCACCCTCATTATCCTGAATCCTTCTAAAACATCATTCCTGATACGTTGATCATGGGAACCCATGATAAAAAGTGTGCGCGGCGCTAAGGCGAGAGCCACATTTCGAAAAGGAACCGCCTTCGATGTTTGATATTGTTGCCGTTTGTAGCTTGTCAACCGAATGCACACGGCGCTAAGGCGAGAGCCACATTTTGAAAACGGTCCGCCCTCAGTCCGCGAGACTCTTGTAATGTTTAAAACGAGTGCGCGGGGCGCTGAGGCGAGAGCCACATGTTGAAAACGACCCGCCCTCCATCTGTGAAGCTCTTTTGCAATGTTTACGCGTCAGGGCCGTACATGGGGAGAAAGTCTAACGGGACCGTGCAACACCCCTCGGCGGCTCCCCTTAGGGACGTGAAAATGAGGGCCTCGCTCGAGACATCCTCCAAATCTGCTCCGAAAGCGAAGGGTGTTGGGACAGAAAACAGACAAACCGCTTGAGACATCCCCACAAAACGGCCGCGAACGGGACCGTGCAATACCCTTCGGCGGCTCCCCTTAGGGACGTGGAAATGAGCGCTCCGCTCGAGACATCCTCACAGTCTGCTCTGGTAGCCAAGGATGCCGGGACATACAACAAGCAAACCGCATGAGGCATCCCCACAAAACGGCCACGAACGGGGCGTGCGTGAGTCTCACCATGAGTAAGTCTGGGTAGGAGTAGGTCTGAGTATGAGTAGGTCTGAGTATGAGTAATTTTGTGTGTGAGTAAGTCTGTGTCTGAGTAAGTCCGAGTGTGAGTCAGTCTGTGTATGAGTAAGTCTGGGTGTGAGGAGGAGAGGGGAGGAGAAGAGGGAGAAGGAGTAGGAGGCGTTCAAGTAATTACTCGACGCGGCGCTCCCCATATGTGCATCTCATTCTCTTGGTACGTCTTTCTACTGATATCTGTCAATGAGCGCCTGTGTGCGAGGGCGAACCGCTCGCTCGAGACATTCCCACAGTCTGCAAGCATGAGTGCGACCAATAGCAAATCTGAGAGCGACTGATTCTGAGTGTGAGTTAATCTGGGTGCGATTGAGCCTGGGTTTGAGTGGGTATGCGTGTGAGTAAATATGAGCGCGAGTGCGTCTGTGTGCGAGTGGGTCTGAGTATGGACGAATCTGAGTGTGAGCCAGTCTGTGATTGAGCGGATCGTAGCATGATGAGTCTGAGCATGAGTGAGTCTGGGCTTGAGTGGGTCTGAGTGTGAGAAAAAGTGTGTGTTAATGAATCTGAGTGCGAGTGAGCTGAGTGTGATTGGGTATGGATGTGAGGCAGTCTGAGTGTGAGTCGGTCTGCGTTTGAGCGGACCGAAGGATGATGAGTCTGAGCAGGAGCGAGTCTGAGTATGAGTGGTTCTGAGCGTGAGTCTGAGTGCGAGTAAGTTTAAGTATAGATATGAGCGAGTCTAAGTGCGAGTGAGCCTGCGTGTGACTGAGTCTGAGTATGAGCGAGTATGAATGCAGAAGAGTGAAGGAGAGCGGAGAGCGAAGGAGAGTGAGGCGGAAGCGTTTGAGTAAAACCTAAAGTCTTGGAACATCGAACCTCGATCGTCTGGCCCTGCTACTCGAGTTGCCCACGTCCTCCTCCTCCGTCTCCCTCATCATCATCATCATCATCATCATCATCATCATCATCATCATCATCATCATCATCATCATCCCCTTCCTGCTTCTGCTCCTACCGTGTTCATGCTGTCCTCCTTCTCCTCCTCCTCCTCCTCCTCCTCGTCCTCTTCCTCCTCCTCCTCGCTTCCTCCTTCTCTTCCCTTCCTCCTCCTCCTCCTCCTTCTCCTCCTCTTCCTCCTCCTCCTCCTCCTCCTTGGGAGTGCTGAAACCAGCAAATCGCCTGAGACATCCTCCCACAACTGCTCCGAAAACGACAGATGCCCAGCATCATAACGGCCAAACCGCCTGAGACATCCCCGCAAACTGGGCGCGAACGTCCTCCAAATCTGCTCCGAAAGCGAAACATGTTGGAAGAGAAAATGGCCAAACCGCCTGAGACATCCCCACAAAATCCCGCGAAAGGGGCCGAGTGAAATACCCCCCCGCCGCTCCCCTTAGAGTGCTGAAACCAGCGAATCGCCTGAGACATCCTCCAAATCTGCTCCGAAAGCGAAACATGTTGGAAGAGAAAATGGCCAAACCGCTTGAGACATCCCCACAAAATCCCGCGAAAGGGGCCGAGTGCAATACCCCCCCGCCGCTCCCCTTAGGAGTGCTGAAACCAGCGAATCGCCTGAGACATCCTCCAAATCTGCTCCGAAAGCGAAACATGTTGGAAGAGAAAATGGCCAAACCGCCTGAGACATCCCCACACAATCCCGCGAAAGGGGCCGAGGGCAATATCCCCTCCGCCGCTCCCCTTAGGAGTGCTGAAACCAGCGAATCGCCTAAGACATCCTCCAAATCTGCTCCGAAAGCGAAACATGTTGGAAGAGAAAATGGCCAAACCGCCTGACACATCCCCACAAAATCCCGCGAAAGGGGCCGAGTGAAATACCCTCCCGCCGCTCCCCTTAGGAGTGCTGAAACCAGCGAATCGCCTGAGACATCCTCAACACCAGTGTGTGTGTGTGTGTGTGTGTGAGTCATCCGATGAGTGGACCTGAGTGAGTGTAATGAATGTATGAGTACAAGTACGAGTGAGTCTGAGTGATGAGTGAGTCTGAGTGATGAGTGAGCCTGAGTGATGAGTGAGTCTGAGTGATGAGTGATGAGTCTGAGTCATGACTGAGTCCGAGTGATGAGTGAGTCTGAGTGATGAGTGAGTCTGAGTGATGAGTGGGTCTGAGTGATGAGTGAGTCTGAGTGATGAGTGAGTGGATCTGAGTGAGGAGTAGTGTGTTCTCTCTCTCTCTCTCTCTCCTCCGGCGTGGTCCGCCAATAACAAGAACCCCATACTTAGGATATGGGGAATAACAAGAACCCCATCTTAGGATATGGGGAACAAAAATGGCGTCGGGGGTCCTGGAAGCACGACGACGGTGCTCCAGACCATCGAGGCGTTCTCGGAGTCGCTCAGAGGGTTGTGGCCGCGTCTGGCCCTGACTTTGGCTGCTGTCTCAGGAGTTCCACTCGTGCGCCCGCCGTGCCGCGGCAGTCGTTGACGCCCTCCCCTCGGGCACTGGCCCCGTGCCCGCCGAGAGCCATCGGCGTCGTGACGCTGGTTGTCCAGTAGCTTCTCGCGCGGCTGGTGGGGCCGGCGGGCGACCGAAGCAGGAAAAGAGACAAGGAGGAGTTCGCGGCGAGAGCGACCCAAAAATGTCCAGCGGCCCGAGCATTTGGCGTCGTCGGCGAAGACGGCCCAGTCTGTTCAGCTGCCCGCGCCTCGACGTTTTCGGCTCGAGCGCGATCTGGGCGTGGACGCGGCGCCGCTGTGGGGGGGCTCACCGTGGCGGACGGCGTGGTGCCCGAGCAGTCTGGAGCCAGGGCGTCCTCCTTGGGGCCCGCGGTGTGGCGCGGTCCGTCCACGCCACCATCGCGCCTCCTCCTCCACCTCCTCTTCCTCCTCCTCCTCCTCCTCCTCCTCCTCCTCCTCCTCCTCCTCCCTCTCCTCCTCCTCGAGCCCGCCCGACCCCTGGCAGGCCGCCAGCGGTGGCCATGGCAGGCTCGTTCGGACCCCTGGCGGCTCCTTCTGGCGGGAGGCGCCCAGCACCGAGTCGCGCACGACTGGCCCGACGGCTTCGCAGTGTGACGTTTTGGCTGCAGTTCGGCGTGCACACTGCTCATCTTTAATTATTCGAAAGTTCTTTGATGTTTTGGGGGGGCCAAGATCTTTTCATTTCTAATTATTCTGTCCTGGGCCTCTTCCTGGCCACCAGGGGGCCAGGAACACTTAGAAACGAACACAATTTGAAGTGAGCACGATTAGAAATGAACGACGTGTACCTTCCCTTCCTCCGTGTCTTCCCTTCTTCCTCCCGCTCCTGGTGCTGCCGCTGTAGGGCCCGAGCGCGAGGACCCGGTGACGCGGCTTCGTAATGGGCGTGCCGCTGCGTCCCACGGAGTGTCGCGAGTCGCCGTGGTTGACTTGTGCGTGGGGGGAGTGCCCGGGGGCGGCGTGCCCAGGAAAGAGATACGACGATTGCTCCGACGGAGAGACAACGAGGACAACGACGACGAGCTCACGCCGATCTCCGACGGCGTTTCCGTCGAGCACGCGTCGAGCAGCGCCGTCATGCGCACAACACATCCGAGCACCACGACGGGCCGAGCGAGGCCTTCGGGGCGGCCGGGGTGCCCCCAGGACGCTTGCGCAGGTGCTGCGGGCAGCGACGGCCCGCCAAGTGGTCCTGGCCCAGCCTTGGAGCGACGAGGGCCGAGCCGCCCGCCCTCTCGAAGGGAGGGGAGGAGGAGGAGGAGGAGGAGGAGGAGGAGGAGGAGGAGGAGGAGGAGGA
>CAUYUJ010015163.1:0-52500 GCA_963575745.1 Prorocentrum cordatum
CTCCTACTCCTCGTCTCCCCCCCCCCTCTTCGAGAGAAAACGGCTGCCCCGATATGCGACCCCACCCCCTCTGCTTGCCTGTTTGCTGTTTACTTGCCTCGGCGCCGTTTCTGGATGGGCCGGCGGGGGTGCGCCAAGAGGCAAGTTGTTCATGTTAAAAAACATGCGTGTAGCTGCCCCCGGGGCCCGCCCCCCCCCCCCCCCCATCGCCCCCCCCATCGTGAACGCCGCCACTCGACGCCCCGCGCGCGCCGCGGAACAGGCCTGAGTCGTCTCCACGCAAGAGTGATGACCTCTGGCAGGAGCGACCTTTGGTGCGCACATTTTCGCTCAAAATCGGCCCCCGCACCCCTCCCGGGGCCCAAACTGATTCGTTTCTCGAGCTGCGTCCGGCCGCGGCGACGAGGGCCCCCCACCGAGGACCAGAAAGCCGCTCACCAAAGGCCACCAGCGAAAAATCACTCTCACGCGTCGTGTCTCGCGCAAGCCTCGAATCTCGCTCGGGCCGCAGAAACGTCCATGCGAACGCCCAGATGCGTCGCTCAGGCCGCGCGCACTTGAAAAACTGGGCACGGCTCCACGACGGACCCCCAGGAAAGGCTCAAGGCAACGCAGTGCAATGCGGAGCGACGCGGCGCAATGCAACGCAATGCTGCATGTTGTGATGTTTTGAATATGTCATGACGCGAAATACTGTTATCCGCCACTGTGCCTGCGCGGATTGTGCGTATTGGAGTGGCCCTCTGTTGAACAGCTGGTGTTAAATTTTGTGGTTGAGCCGACCCTCTCGTTTCACGCGTGCTTGCAAAACCACCCCCATCGGACTGTGCCCCCCGGCGCCCTCTTCGGCCTCCAATCTGCCCCAAAAGAAGCACATGCCGCCCGAGCATAACGAAGCTCGCCCCAAGACGGCCCCAAAAGTCCCCAAGACGGCCGCAAGACTGCCCGAGAAAACCTCGGGACGACACAAAAAGGCCACAAGATGGCCGAAAATGGCGCCCGCCCGAGAAGGCTGCAAGGGGCGCCCATGAGGCCCCCGAGTGCAAAACAAACATCGATGGTCCAATTAGTTTCACAAGCTGCTTCTTGACGAGCTTCCGAAAACTTGACGCGGCCCTTCCTCCTGAAAGTATATTGGATACTACCTCTTGGGGGCGTCCCGGGGCCCCCTAGGGGCAATGAAAGGGGGCCTCTAGCGGTCGGTTGGGAACCTCTCGGGAACTCTTCTGGCGTCTCCTGGGAGGACTTTGGGAGATCTGGAAGACAATTTGGAAGGAAAAGCTTCCGAATCTTGCTCAAATCACTTCTCGCGGGCTGCATCTTCGGGCTTTCGTGCGCCGTCGTGGGGGCGTCTTGGGCCGTGTTGGGGCCTTCCTGGGCCGTCTTGGGGCTCGCTTGGGGGCCCCCTCGTGGGCCTCGGGCGGTTTTCGCGCCCCCCCCCCCCCGAAGGGGGGCATGTTGGATGACATCGATCAGAAGATGGAGTCCGTATCTCCTCCTCATTCTCCCCATCTTCCCTCCTTTTTTTTCCGGGGTCGACGGGGGGCGGGCGGGGGCGTGGGCGGACGAGGGGCAGCTGCGGCAGCGGCGCAGCAAAGGGAAATACCACGCCCCCAGTTCGCGGGCTCTTTCTTACAGGGCAGTCGAACGACACACAACGGTTCCGTCAACGATTCATTGCACGCGCCGTAGTGGCCAAGAGAGAACCAGCCGCCCCTCCAAACGAGCGCAAGGTTGCGAAGTCCCACGAGCCCTCTGGGAGTGACTGGTTTAAGGCATTTCCTCTCCCAGCTTCCCCTCCTACCCCTCGGTGAGGGGTTCACAACTCCCCCAAACACTTCCCCCCTGGACCTGGACTCGCGACCCACTGGAGCTTCCAAGATGGCCCAGGATAGCTCTCAGAGCGCCTCAGGGAGCTCAAGATGACTTCCAAGATGGCTCAAGATAGCCCGCGATAGCTCAACATGGCTCCCAACATGCTCCAAGAGGCCCCCATATCGCCCCAAGACTGATCCAAATGACCACGAAGCCCCTCCCCTCCAGGACGCCCCAGGGCGCCAGCATCAAGCACCTACCGAAAATCTACGCGTTGTTTGCCTTCCCGCTCTTTTGCTTTCGATTGCCTCCCGTGGCCCAAGATGACTCCTGGAGGGCCCAAGAGAGCGCCAAAAGAAGCCCGAGAGGGCTCCAAGAGCGCTCCAAAGCGCCCGCAAAAGTGGCCCCAGAGGCGGGCTATCCATGAGGCAGCGATAATTTAGGACCCCCCCCCCCCCCTTCCTTCGATCCATCTCTTCCAAGATTGCCCGACCAGGCGCCCAGGAGGCCCGAAGATGCCCCGAAGAGGCCCCCGAGAGACCCCCAAGAGACCCCGAAAGGGCCCCCCAAGAGGCCCCCAAGAAACTTCCACAAGGTTCCCCGAGGCACCCAAGCCCCTGGGCCGCCAAGAGGCCCCCCAAGATGCCCCAAAAGGCCCCCGGGGAGCTCCCAAGAGACATCCGAAGACACCCCGAAAAGGCATCCAAAGGGCCTTTGGCCCTTTTGCTCGCCCCCCGCTTCCTCGATGCTGTCCTACCGATTCCTCCTCCTCCTCCTCCTCCTCCTCCTCCTCCTCCTCCTCCTCCTCCCCCCCCTCCTCCTCCTCCTCCTCTCTGGTCGTTTGGCAACCCCTGCATCTCTTGCACTCTGGAGTTTGGTCGGCAGCGGCGCACTGGAAAAACAAATCCTCTCTGGTCGTTCACCCCCCTACCCCTCCTCGCCCCCCTCCACTTCCCCGCCCCCCCCCCCCCTTCCCTTCCCCCCCTCATCCCTGCCTCCTCCATCTCGTCCTTCCCCGATCCCCTTCCCCCCTTTCTAAGGGGCACGGCGGTCCTTTGGTTCTTCTGCGCGCCCCCCTCTTTCCCTAACCAGTGCAACTCGCCTGGGCATCGTTGCTGGATGAGCTGGTGGCGTCGCGCGAAGCGTTTAGAATTCCCTGCTCGTCGCCCGCGTCGCCCCCATCCCCATCCCGCTCGGCGCTGTCGCTGTCATTCCCGCTGTCTTTCGCCCCTGGCGTCGCCCTGTCTCCCTGCTCGACCTCCCCCCTTCCACATCATTCCTTGCCTCGTCCTCGCTGTCATCGCCCCCCGCCCTGCGCCGCCGCCCCCCCCCCCCCTCGCCCCGACCCCTTCTCCTCATCCTCACCCCGAGGCGGAGTCGGGAAGGGAAAAGGGGGGCGGTGCATTTTTTATGAAACTCCGGGCGCCTCGAGCGCCAAAGCGCAGAGGCGGCGTCCCCGCGCGGGGGCGGGAAGCGCGAAAGCAAACCGGGACGCGGGCAATGACTCTCGCGCCCAACCCCGCCCGCCCCCGCCCCCGCAATCGCAGGCGGCACAGGGGGGGAGGGGCGCATGAAGAGGAAGTGGGGGCGAGGAACATGCGCCAAATGCGGTTGGGCACTGAACAGGGGGAGGGGGGAGGGCGCCGAACGAAACCGGCGCGCGACCAAACCTGTCATGGGCGACTTCAAGTCGACCCACAAGAGCCTCGGGTGCCGACATAGACTGAACATGTCCACGTGGACGTTCTGCGACGCCCGCATGCCAGAGCCCCGCGTCCCGCGCGCAAGGCAGAAATCGGCGACCCCTGATTTCACGGGTGATCCCCCCCCTTCCACCCGCCCGCCCCCCCTGCCCCCCCCCCCCCTTCGGACCCATGGAAGCACTGGAAGCAGCGAACATGATAGTTCGAGCCGGGGCGAACGCACGACGACCATGAGCATGAAGTTTTGCTTGTTTTCTGAAGGGGGGAAAGAAGGTGGGGGCGGGGGGCGAGGGTCAAGACATGCGGCTCGAGCGAGCAGGCGCCCCCCCCCCATTGCCCCACGAACCATTTGCATTGGAAAAGGGACGCGGCGCAATGGGCAGTTTGCCACATGCACGGGGGGGTGCCGCCTTGACGCGCGCCTTCCACTCGAAACGATCGTTTGCCGCGGCGCGATTGCCCGACGGGGCCCGGCCGCGACGTCGAGCACCCTTCTCGCCATTCCCCCCAATACACACACACACACACACACACACACACACACACACACACACACACACACACACACACACACACACACACACACACACGCACGCGCGCGCACGCACATACACGCACACACCACCCCACCCCACCCCGCCCCGCCCCACCCCACCCCACCCCACCTCCCCCCCATCCCCACCGCCCCCGCATCCCCGCACGTCCTCAACCAAACGAACGCGCGATGTCGCGCGTTCCAGGGCGCCGCCAAGGGCCGCAGACTCCCGCCGCGCCCCGCGCGCGCGTTGCACGGCGGGGGTTGCCGATGAATAACAAACGCCGCCCCCCCGCGCGAACCCTATCGCCGGCGCCCGCCCTTGACAAAAACATCGCCCCTGTTTCGCGGCCGCTGCGCCTGGACCGCGACCGCCTGCGCTGGAACGACGAAGCCTGCTCGGATTGCCCGCGGCGCCTGGGCGCCAGCGCCCCGCGCGCGAAGCGGGATTTGGCGACCCCTGTTTGCCAGGGGTGGCATGCGCGGAGGGCGATTTCACTGCCCCTACCTATTGCGGACTCTTCGGGGCGCCGGGGGCAGCGCGCGAAATAATTGAGCCTGGCGGGGGGGGGGCGGAGCGGGGGACGCGACGAGCATGAGAAGGGGGCTTTCGCGGGGGGCCGGGCAGGGCCCGAGGCGGACAGCTCGAACGAGCGAGCGCGTCCCAATTGCCCTGCGCCCCTGTTGCGCTGGAAGCACCAGCTGCGCAACGCAGCGGGTGGCGGGTCGCGCAGGGCGCTGCCACTCTGGCGCGCGAGTTCCACTCGAAGCGAACGCATCCTGGGGCGCACTTGCCAGACTGTGAATGGCTGGGGCGCCGACCATCATAACCCTCATCACCGCCCTCACACGCCCTCTTCGCCCCCCCCCCAATCCTTCGCGCCCTCACTTCAAAAGCGGCGGGGGGAGCCCGATGACTCCCGCTGTGCCCCACGTGCTCTACATGGTGAGGATTGCCAATGAACCGGACAACGGCCGAATGACCCGCCGCGCGACCCCTGGCAGCCATGTTCCTTAACAAAAACCTGCCCCCTTTTTGTGGCCGCCGCGCTCGCCGCCGCGAACGCCCGGACCCCTCTGGTTATCCCATCCCAGGTCGATGATCTTGCAACGATGTGGGAGTGATGATCTCCTGAGGCGCCGCTGAGACCTTCTTAATGCTCTCATGCAAGATGTTAACCGATTTATCCTCTAAGATCAAGGCTCTGCAATCATCCAAGGGGCGCGCAAAGCTCTGCCGCGGGCTCTGCTGGCCCCCCTCTCGGCCACTGCCACCATGTCTGACAGGGTCTCGAGCGAGTGGCCGTCTGGGGATTTCACGTGTTCCAGCCAGCTGCTCCACGTCCAAGCCCTGTGCAAGGCGAGGTGCGCCTCTTCAGGGTAGTCCGTGACCAGCTTCTGGCATGCCTGGAGGAGAGTGGTGCACTGTCGCGCGCCGTTGCCCCTCCGTCGACGATGGGCCAGGCGCCCCAGAACTGCGCGGCATCGTGACCACCACGTACTGCAGAGGTCCAGCAGTGCGCTCCGACATGTGCACCTCGTGAACTCGAAAGCGCGGTCCTCCTGCCCTACGCGGAAGCCTGGCTGAGGGGACCATCTGATGATGTTCGTAGACTGCGCCCTCCAGAGCTAGCGCCCAAGCTCCGTAGAGGCCGCTGACATGATCGATATGTGCTGCCCCAGCTTTGGAAGCCAGGGAATCGCGAACTACACCCCAGGCGCATGGGGTGTGGAGAGAACCAACATGGGCCCTATGCTTGAGCCACAACGGTGACGGAAGGGCAAAGGGGGGAGAGAAGCAGCAGCTCTATCGACCGTGCACGGGGGAATCGCCGAAGGGTCGTGAGACTCCACTTGGTGGACCTCTGAAGGGTCATCTATGACGGCGACACCGCCATCAGTGAGATTGTTGCTGGGAACTCCACAAGACGCCTGAGTGTTACTGGGCTGGCCAGGCTGCATCACAGAATCCTGGGCCCCTGGCGCGGACACGGCGGGGCCTGCTGAAGCCTGCTCGGGACTCGGGGTGGCCTCGGAGCTCACGAGGGGGGCCCAGAAGTGCCTCCGACACCGCTGACTCCAGAACACGCGCCGCCAGAGACAGAAGTCCCCTCACAGGCGCTAGAGCCCCCCTCATGAGCCCACGGGCCCTCCTCCTCGTCATCCCAGGCACCAAAAGCAAAATCTGACCCGGCATCTTGGATTAAAACCTGGTTTAAATCGCGTGAAACATTGTCTTGGCTCGGGGGTTCGGGGCTCCGGGTACCCTCCCCAGGCTCGCCCAAGACATCCCCAAAACAAATACTAGCCTCCTCTATGCTACGAGCCAGAGCGGCCCCCTGGGCTTCAAGACGCTGAGCTCTGGCCCTGGAGGACTTAGACCCAGGCGCGGGGAGGGGGGAGGGGCGATGAGACTGCGGAAGCTTGGCGGGCAAATCCAAAGACCGTGCGAGGAGCTGCGCGGCCGCACCTCTGAAACGCATTAGCCAACCGCAATGCGTTTTCCACGGTGCATCAACACGAGCCTCCACGGACAAGACATACGGAACAAAACTCGTGCTGGCCACTGCAGAAATCTATCTCCGAACCTTTGGCACCTGCCGTGCACGTCGCCTCAACGTTCGAAGCCCTCAGGACATGCCCCTGGACCTTAGCATGAAAACCGCGCGTCTCAAGACTGGACGCAGGCATATTCCAATCAGCAAAAACTACCCAGGGTAACTGGAGGCTGGCTAGGAGGGCCCCGAGCCTACTTAACCTCTGTAGGTTCCTCCCAGACCACCCTTCACTCGCAAAAAAACATAGAAAAATACTGCAACAAAAGAGAAACCTCTCACGTCTATCACGGAAGCTTGGAGCCCGCTCAGGGCGTCGTGCCCGTCAGCTCTCAGCGCACGCCACGACTCAGCAAGGCTCCTCACGCTACGACGCCCCTGCGCCAGCAGCCACTCGCCCCCCTCGTTCGCCCTATGAGCCTGGCCAGAGGAAGTGCCGCCTCGCCCTGAGGGCCTGGCGGGGTTGGCCAGCAAGCGCAACTTCGCCCCCCTGGCCTTGCCGCCCCATTCGGCGAAGCCCGAAGCGTCCACGCGCGTCTCGACCAGGCCCATGTAGTGGTAAGATTGGCCCACCACGAAATCCCAGGCCTGCTTCCCAACGCACGTGATGTTGGCGAAAAAGAAGGTACTAGCTGAATTGTCTGCATCACAGGCAACCTCATGGCTGCCTCTACTCGCCGCCCTCGCCCTCGGCGGTGCACCAGTCGACGGACTCGGCGAGGGAGGGGAGGACGGCTGCTGCTCTCACTTCTGCTCAGCCCCCGCGGCCGCCGCAGACCCCTGCGCGGCCACCTTCTGCGCCTGCTTCGCTGCCTCGGCTGCAGCCAGCTTGGCAGCGCTGATGCGGTCGGCTGCCTCTTGCACCCGCTGCGCCTCGGCGGTGGCTGCCTCGCCTGTGGCGGCGCCTGCCGCCCCTGGCGCGGCGGCGGCCGGCGTGGCGGCCGCTGGGCCACCGCCCGCGCCCGCGGCGCCTGGGGCCGAAGCCCCCTGGCCGCCTGGCGCGCCGCCGTCGCCTGCCGCTGCCGCGTCGCCGTCCTGGCGCCTCTTCTTCCTGAGCCGCTCGTCAATATTCTCCTTCAGCGCGGACATCTTCTTCTCGTTCCACGCCTTGACTTCGGTGCGCTTCCCTTGCATGAACGCCCGCGCGCTGCGCAGCTCCTGCTCCAGCGACTTCAACGCGGCCCTGTCCGTCTCCTCGATGTCCAGCGAGTCGAGAGAGCCAAAGAACTCCTCGTCGATCTTGACTTCGAAGAGGACCTCCTTCACCTCGGTGTTGGCGCTCTCGTCGCTGGCGAAGCCCATCTCCATGGCCATGCCTTGTGCGGCCAGGCGTCTGGCCGCTTCAGCCTTGGCTAGAGCCAGGGCCATCTCGCGCTCTCTCTGCTGTGTTTTGTCAGGGTTGTCCTGCGCCTTGACCACAGCGTTGATGGCCTGGTCGTGCTTGAGCGACGCGTCCCGCCAAACACCCGAGGCGTGCCTCAAAACCTCCTCCTTGGACTGGGGAGGCTTGGCGTGTGCCGCCTCTAGCTTGGCGATCTCGTCACTGAGCAACTTCTTCAACAAAGGATCTTCCGTCGACGCCAAAGCACTCCTCATGAGCACCAGGCGGTCGGCTGGGCTCGACCCCGCGGCAGGAGCCGTCGTGTCGCTGCCCTTGCCGCTCCCGACGGCCTTCAACTGGTTAGACTGGAGAGCGTCTGCTGTGGCGGCCTTCTTCGGCTTGAACAGCTTGACCTGCCTGCCACACTTGCATATCCTGTTTTTCTCGACTAGATCGCGTTGTACTCGCATCGCCCGCAGGCTGCACATTTGCTCCACGTCTCAGCCGAGCCTGTCGTCCCTGACATCCTCGACTTAGCCAAGCCGATCTCCCCCCCGAAGCTGCCGAGCCTGGCTCGGGTGCGGTGGGCGACGACTTGCCCCTCAAGCCCCCGGAGGGAGAGGGGGAGGAGGGGAAGGGGAGCAGGAGCGGGACAGAAAGAGAGAGAGAGAGAGAGAGAACGGGAGGGGAGGAGGAAGGGGAGAATACCAAGGCTCGGGGATTCCAGGTTCTACGGTTTCTAAGCGTAGCCAGGCTCTTGGAGCTTAGAGGTTGCAGGCCAGACGGGGAGGAGGGGGAGAAAGACCAAATCAAGCCAAATAGAGCGTGTGTGTATACGCATGTACTAGAAACACGCGCGCGCATCACGCGTACTAAGGTTCTAGCGGCTCGCATCCGCAGGAGGCGTTCCGTGGAGAACCGCATTGGTTACCAAAACTGGTAAAATTCCACAAACGAATCGTCTGACAAATCAAGGAAAAATACAATCAAATAGAATAGCGGCCCTGGGGGAAGGGGGCGGAAAAAATCAAAGGAAGCTCGCAAAGAGCTTAGGGGATGCTTGAGAGAGCTACGAGTGTAACCACTTGGAGCTGTATTGGGCTCTTGGGCCCGTTGTGAATGTTTGCGGGAGTGCCACCAAGCTCTCTTAAGAGCCTCTTGGGGCTTTCCTGGGGTCATACTTGCAACTGTCTCTGGTGCCTCTGATGCCGCCTCGTGGTACCTCTTGGGACGCTCCTGAGGCTTCTGAAAGGCCTGAGGGCCCCTCCGAAGCCAAACCCCTTTTACGATTCCATCTTGAGACCCTCTGTAAACCTGACGACAATGAAGAACAAAAGGAAGCATCCCTGAAAAGATGTCCTGCAGATATCTTGAAAACGCATCGGTCGGAAGCCGTCATGGACCAGATTACATTCTTCGGGGCCTATTCGGGCAGTCTTGTGGCCCTCTTGTCGGATGCGGAGCCGTCTCGCAGGGCTTCTGTGGATCCAGGAAGAGAGCGGAGATGCCAGGAACGGGCGTGGGACACCACGGACTGGGGTCTACCCTACATGGGGATTCAAAGAGGTCCACGCGTTTGGCCCACTATTCCCCTCCTGGGCTGCGTGCGTGTGCTCGGAAATACAGGAATGTATAGGAACCATATGGTGCCATCGCGGGCCCCTTTGGCCCATCTTGGGGGGGTGCTCATGGGGCCGTCATGGAACCGTCTCGGGCTAGCCATATGGAATGCCCGCAGTGGCATTACTGGGGGGCCTCTTAAGCCGCTTGGGGCCCCTTTTGGAGCTGTTATGGGCCGTCGCTGGGTGAGATTCAATTGCTTTCTACAGACAGAGAGACAGACAGACAGACAGACAGAGACAGATAGACATGCATACATACACATGTTTAACTCCATTCAAAGTGATGTCTGTATGCATGCATGCATGTATATATGTATGTTGGTATGCATGTATGCATGTATGTATATGTATATAACCGTTGCTAGCTCTTGAAACCAAAAATGCGGATGATGATTGGACTCTCGTCCAGGAGAAATGGGAGAGGAACTCATCCCACCTCGCACAGGCAGCCCTCAAACGCGCCGCGCGATAGCACGCGCGGCGCACGCTCGCAAGCAAGACAACCAGAATGGCCGGAGGGGCGCACCATAAGCAGACGCGCGGCGACTGAGTTGCCGGCTGCCTGCGCTCATGGGGGGACAATGATCTTGTCAGCGCCCACTGGGCCGCTAGGCCCCTTGCATGTGAGGGCATTCAGCAAGTGAACAAAATGGTTTGCCTTTTTCTTGCACTTAGGGGTTCTTACTTGGCTCAACCATGTCGGGGTGAATGGCGGTTTTGGTAGGCGGTGCCGCCCGTCGCCGCCGACGCCGCTCGGGGCGAGTGGCGGCTTTGCGGGCGGTCCCGCCTGTCGCCGCCGTCGCCGTCGCCGTCGCCGCCGCTCGGAACGAATGGTTTTTCCCAACCATCCTGTGGTGTTGGGTCCTCGTTTTGAAGAGACAGCGCCCCGCGTTCCTTCCTTCCCGCTGCCCCCTCCCTCCTCCCATCTTCATCATCATCGTCATCATCCCCATCATCGTCATCGTCATCATCATCTGTCGTCATCATCATTATCACCACCCATGTCGGCACACCCCTCACACGTTTCGTGACCCCATAGGGAGCTCCACCGAAGGTCCCAGTGCGTGTGCCCGCATGCGTCCCGCACACTCATTTCGGCACACCCCTCACACGTTTCGTGGCCCCATAGGGAGCCCCACCGAAGGTCCCAGTGGGTGTGCCCGCATGCGTCCCGCACACCCATTTCGGCACACCCCTCACACGTTTCGTGGCCCCATAGGGAGCTCCACCGAAGGCCCCAGTGGGTGCGCCCGCATGCGTCCCGCACACCCATTTCGGCACACCCCTCACACGTTTCGTGGCCCCATAGGGAGCTCCACCGAAGGCCCCAGTGGCTGCCGCCCGCATGCGTCCCGCACACCCATTTCGGCACACCCCTCACACGTTTCGTGGCCCCATAGGGAGCTCCACCGAAGGCCCCAGTGCTGCCGCCCGCATGCGTCCGCGCACACAATTCGGCACACCCCTCACACGTTTCGTGGCCATGGGAGCCGCCACCTGCACCCGAAGGGTCCCAGTGGGTGTGCCCGCCATGCGTCCCGCACACCCATTTGTCACAACCTTCACATCTATTTCGTGGGCCCCATAGGGAAACTCACCGAAGACACCGAAGGTCAGTGGGTGTGCCCGCTGCGTCCCGCACACCCATTTCGGCTCACCCCTCACACGTTTCGTGGCCCATAGGGAGCTTCCACCGAAGTCTCAGTGGGTGTGCCGCCCTTCGTCCCGACACCAGTTCGGCCCACCCTCACCGTTCGGGCCCATAGGGAGTCCCACCGAAGGTCCATTGGGTGTGCCCGCCATTGGGTGTGCCGCATGCGTCCCGCACACCAGTTCGGCCACCCCTCATACGTTTCGTGGGCCCCATAGGGAGCTCCACCGAAGGTCCCAGTGGGTGTGCCCGCATGCGTCCCGCACACCCATTTTGGCACACCCTTCACACGCTTCGTGGCCCCATGGGTAGTTCCACCGAATGTCCCAGTGGATGTGCCCGCATGCGTCCCGCACACCCATTTCGGCACACCCCTCACACGTTTCGTGGCCCCATAGGGAGCTCCACCGAAGGTCTCAGTGGGTGTGCCCGCATGCGTCCCGCACACCCATTCCGGCACATCCCTCACACGTTTCGTGGCCCCATAGGCAGCTCCACCGAAGGTCCCCGTGGCGCAGTCCACATGCGTCTCCTTTGCCCAGTACAGCGTTACGTGGCCCCTTATGGAGCCCCACCGCAGGTCCCAGCCAGCCAGCTAGCTCTCTTTGCTCCGCGCAGCGGGCGACCCGCGCGCGTCGCTGGGACCCCTCCGGGGCGACTTGTGCGCGTCGCGGGGGTTCCGTGCTGCGTTCTGCCCAGCGCCTCGCTCGCCCGTCGTCGCTCTGCCCAGCGGCAAGAGCCTTGCCCGCTATCAGCCAGCCAGCTAACTCTATTTGCTCCGCGCAGTGGACGACCGCGCGCGTCGCTGGGACCCCTCCTGGGCGACCTGCGCGCGACGCGGGGACTCCGCGTTGCGCTGCGCCCGCAGCCTTGGACTTTTGAGTGCGCGGGCAAAGAGGGAGTAAAGGAAGGGGAGGAAGCGGGCGCGATCCTCGCGGGGGGGCGCGCCGACATTGGCGTCGCGGCGCGCGGGCGATGCCGTCGGGGAGTCCCGTGGAAGCTCCTTGCGGCGGCCACGCCCAGCGTCACGAGTATTCAGAGGCAGTCGTTGTCAAACTATTGGCATTCATACACATTTGCACCACGCTTTGTCATATTCGCATCCATGCACGTAGACTCGCTCGCACGCAGATCATTCACAGTCAGACGCACGCGCGCAGATTCACCCGCGCTCAGTCTCCCTACGTACTCAGATCAATCGTTTTCGTTCACTTTGTGTACCACGCCACTCATGTCGGCACGCCCCTAGCACGGTTCGTTGCCTCATAGGGATCGCCACCGAAAAAATGAATCACTATTGCGGTACTCGCACCTGCATATGGTTGGGTCCCTCGTCAGGCTAATTTTTGCTGGCGGCGCCGCCAGTCGCAACCGTCGCCGTCGCATCGATTTTCCTCCCCTGCGAGAAAATAAATTCTCCCTCCCCCCCCACCTGGGATTATCCGCACCCTTTCTCGTATTGCAATTTACACATGATTATGCCGCATCGTCCATCCGAAATATGAATTCGCACCATCCCGAAAGACCCCGCATCGACAGCCCCCCCCGCCATCCTCTTCACGCGCATTCGAATATAAGAATCATCAGTTTTCAAAATCCGCCGCAACAAATGGGACGAGCTGCACACGCGTGCGTCGTCGCGCGCGCATGCCGAAATATCTCAAAAACCATAGGTTCGGTAGCATGTCAAAATCGAGTGTCCAAAAAAACATACAAAACAATTGTTCCCAACCATCCTGTGGTGTTGGGTCCTCGTTTTGAAGAGACGTCGCCCCGCGTTCCTTCCTTCCCGCTGCCCCCTCCCTCCTCCCATCTTCATCATCATCGTCATCACCCATTTCGGCACACCCCTCACACGTTTCGTGGCCCCATAGGGAGCTCCACCGAAGGCCCCAGTGCTGCCGTCCGCATGCGTCCCGCACACCCATTTCGGCACACCCCTCACACGTTTCGAGGCCCCATAGGGAGCTCCACCGAAGGCCCCATGGCTGCCGTCCGCATGCGTCCCGCACACCCATTTCGGCACACCCCTCACACGTTTCGTGGCCCCACAGGGAGCTCCACCGAAGGCCCCAGTGCTGCCGTCCGCATGCGTCCCGCACACCCTTTTCGGCACACCCCTCACACGTGTCGTGGCCCCATAGGGAGCTCCACCGCAAGGTCCCAGGTGGGTGTGCCCGCATTTGCGTCCCGCACACCCATTTCCGGCACACCCTCACACGTTTTCGTGGCCCCATAGGGAGCTCCGCCGTAAGGTCCCCATGTCGTCCCCAGTGGGTGTGCCGCATGCGTCCCGCACGCCAATTCGGCACACCCCTCACTCCGGTTTACGTTGCCCCATAGGGAGCTCCACCGAAGGTCCCAGTGGGTGTGCCCGCATGCGTCCCGCACACCCATGTCGGTACACCCTTCACACGTTTCGTGGCCCCATAGGGAGCTCCACCGAAGGTCCCAGTGGGTGTGCCCGCATGCGTCCCGCACACCCATTTCGGCACACCCCTCACACGTTTCGTGGCCCCATAGGGAGCTCCACCGAAGGTCCCAGTGGGTGTGCCCGCATGCGTCCCGCACACTCATTTTGGCACACCCCTCACTCGTTTCGTGGCCCCATAGGGAGCTCCACCGAAGGTCCCAGTGGGTGTGCCCGCATGCGTCCCGCACACCCATTTCGGCACACCCCTCACACGTTTCGTGGCCCCATAGGGAGCTCCACCGAAGGTCACAGTGGGTGTGCCCGCTATCGCCACCGCACCCATTTGCACACCCTGCACACGGTTTCGTTGGGCCCATAGGAGCTCCACCGAAGGTCCCAGTGGGTGTGCCTGCCATGCGTCCCGCACAATCTTTTCGGCACATCACACGTTTCGTGGCCCCATAGGGAAGCTCCACCGTAGGGTCCCAGAGGTCATGGCACGCATTGCGTTTCCCGCACACCCATTTCGGCACACCCCTCACACGTTCCGTGGCCCCATAGGGAGCTCCACCGAAGGTCCCAGTGGGTGTGCCCGCATGCGTCCCGTCGTCTCTCTGCCCAGCGGCAAGTGCCTTGCCCGCTATCAGCCAGCCAGCTAGCTCTTTTTGCTCCGCGCAGTGGACGACCCGCGCGCGTCGCTGGGACCCCTCCGGGGCGACCTGCGCGCGTCGCGGGGACTCCGCGCTGCGCTGCGCCCGCAACCTTGGACTTTTGAGTGCGCGGGCAAAGAGGGAGTACAGGAAGGGGAGGAAGCGGGCGCGATCCTCGCCGGTGGGCGCGCCGACATTGGCGTCGCGGCGCGCGGGCGATGCCGTCGGGGAGTCCCGGGGAAGCTCCTTGCGGCGGCCACGCCCAGCGTCACGAGTACTCAGAGGCAGACATTGTCAAACTATTGACATTCATACACAATTGCGCCACGCTTTGTCATATTCGCATTCATGCACGTAGACTCGTTCGCACGCAGATTCATTCACAGTCAGACGCACGCGCGCAGATTCACCCGCGCTCAGTCTCCCTACGTACTCAGATCAATCGTTTTCGTTCGCGTTGTGTACCACGCCACTCATGTCGGCACACCCCTAGCACGGTTCGTTGCCTCATAGGGATCGCCACCGAAAAAGTGAATCACTATTGCGGTACTCACACCTGTATATGGTTGGGTCCCTCGTCAGGCTAATTTTGCAACACGGATTCTCAACCAAAAACTTGCGCGCGCGTTTTTGCGAATTCCTGAAAAATTATCCTGGCGAAGGACCCAACCATATGAAATTGTGGGTCCCGCAATTGTGAATACCTTCTTCGGTGAAGCTCCCTATGGGGCCACGAAACGCTGCGCTGGGCGGGGGGGGGCGCATGCGGGCGGTAGCACTGGGCCCCCTCTTTTGGATATGTAAATCATATACGATTCTGACCACATTTCCATCCGAAATATGAACGTACACTATCCCAGGGGGGCCGGTGTACCCCTCTGAGGTTCCCTTGTAAAAAAACACTATGCGGTGACATTTGTTCCCAACCAACCTGTGTTGTTGGGTCCTCGTTTTGAAAAGACGGTGGCCCGCGTCTCCTCCTCTCCTCCTCTCCTCCTCTCCTCCTCCTCCCCCTCCTCCTCCACACACCCATGTCGGCACACCCCTCACACGTTTCGTGGCCCCACAGGAAGCTCCGCCGAAGGTCCCAGTGGGTGTGCCCGCATGCGTCCCGCACACCAATTTCGGCACACCCCTCACACGCTTCGTGGCCCCATAGGGAGCTCCACCGAAGGTCCCAGTGGGTGTGCCCGCATGCGCCCCGCACACCCATTTCGGCACACCCCTCACACGCTTCGTGGCCCCATAGGGAGCTCCACCGAAGGTCCCACTGGGTGTGCCCGCACGCGTCCCGCACACCAATTTCATCACACCCCTCACATTTTTCGTGGCCCCATAGGGAGCCCCACCGGATGTCCCAGTGGGCGTGCCCGCATGCGTCCCGCACACCCATTTCGGCACACCCCTCACACGCTTCGTGGCCCCATAGGGAACCCCACCAAAGGTCCCAGTGGGTGTGCCCGCATGCACCCCGCACACCCATTTCGGCACACCCCTCACACGCTTCGCGGCCCCATGGGGAGCTCCACCGAAGGTCCCAGTGGGTGTGCCCGCATGCGCCCCGCACGCCCATTTCGGCACACCCCTCACACGCTTCGTGGCCCCATAGGGAGCTCCACCGAAGGTCCCAATGGGTGTGCCCGCATGCGTCCCGCACACCGATTTCGGCACACCCCTCACACGCTTCGTGGCCCCATAGGGAGCTCCACCGAAGGTCCCAGTGGGTGTGCCCGCATGCGTCCCGCACACCCGATTTCGGCACACCCCTCACACGTTTCGTGGCCCCATAGGGAGCTCCACCGAAGGTCCCAGTGGGTGTGCCCGCATGCGCCCCGCACACCCATTTCGGCACACCCCTCACACGTTTCGTGGCCCATAGGGAGCTCCACCGAAGGTCCCAGTGGGTGTGCCCGCATGCGTCCCGCACACCCATTTCGGCACACCCCTCACACGCTTCGTGGCCCCATAGGGAGCTCCACCGAAGGCCCCAGTGGGTGAGCCGCAAGCGTCCCGCACACCCATTTCGGACACCCCTCACACGTTTCGTGGCCCCATAGGGAGCTCCACCGAAGGTCCCAGTGGGTGTGCCCGCATGCGTCCCGCACACCCATTTCGGCACACCCCTCACACGCTTCGTGGCCCCATGGGGAGCTCCACCGAAGGTCCCAGTGGGTGCGCCCGCACTCGTCCCGCACGCCCATTTCGGCACACCCTTTACGCGCTTCGTGGCCCCACAGGGAGCTCCACCGAAGGTTCCCGTGGCGCAGTCCGCACGCGTCTCCCCCACCCAGTACACCTCCGTCGGAGGCCGTCGGAGTTCCGCGCTTCCCTCGCCCGTCGTCGCTCTGCCCAACGGCAAGAGCCTTGCCCGCTATCATCCAGCCAGCTAGCTCTCTTTGCTGCGCGCAGCGGACGACCCGCGCGCGTCGCTGGGACCCCTCCGGGGCGACCTGCGCGCGTCGCTGGGACTCCGCGCTGCGCTGCGCCCGCAGTTTTGGACTTTTGAGTGCGCGGGCAAAGAGGGGGAACAAGAAGGGGAGGAAGCGGGCGCGACCCTCGCGGTGGCGTCGCGGCGCGCGGGCGACGCCGCCGGAGAGTCCCGGGGAAGCTCCTAGCGGCGGCCACGCCCAGCGTCACGAGTACTCAGAGGCAGTCATTCACAAACTATTAGCATTCATATACAATTGCTTCATGCGTTGGCATACTCGCATTCATGCACGTAGACTCGCTCGCACGCAGATTCATTCACAGTCAGACGCGCTCGCGCTCAGATTCACCCGCGCTCAGTCTCCCCACGTACTCAGATCAATCGTTGTCGTTCGCGTTGTGTACCACGCCATTCATTTCGGCACACCACTAGCACGGTTCGTTGCCCCATAGGGATCACCACCGAAAAAGGAAATCACAATTGCGGTACTCACACCTGCATATGGTTGGGTCCTTCGTCTGGCTAATTGTTCTACCATAGCACTTTTTCACGAACCCCTTGCAAAAATGAAACGAAATGCACACGCGCGCGCCGTCGCGCGCGCATGCCAAAATCCTTGAAACTTGCATGGACAATCACATTGCAGGGTCCGTTGTTTGATATGTAAGCTACTTGGGACAAGCGCCTATGGCATGATGCGCAGGAGAACCAGAACGAGGAGCGACAACTACAGGCTCGAAGAGGACATGGGGAGTCGGGAGCGAAGAGCAAAAGAAAAACGCGCGGGAAGCCCACTGTGCTGCGACCCTCAGCAGCCCTCGAAAGTGGCGACAGTTTCACAGATCGCAGCCCCCCAGGGATGGCGAGGTCGTATTTGAGTCTGCGGTGAGTACCGACTGTGCTGGGCCCCTCAGCAGCCCTCGAAAGTGGCGACAGTTTCACAAATCGCAGCCCATCAAGGATGGCGAGGTCTAATCTGAGTCTGCGGTGAGTACCCACTGTGCTGGGCCCCTCAGCAGCCCTCGAAAGTGGCGACAGTTTCACAAATCGCAGCCCCCCAGGGATGGCAAGGTCTAGTCTGCGTCTGCGGTGACTACCCACTGTGCTGTGCCCCTCAGCAGCCCTCGAAAGTGGCGACAGTTTCACAAATCGCAGCCCCCCAGGGATGGCAATGTCTAATCTGAGTCTGCGGTGGGTACCCACTATGCTGGGCCCCTCAGCAGCCCTCGAAAGTGGCGACAGTTTCACAGATCGCAGTCCCCCAGGGATGGCGAGGTCGAATCTGAGTCTGCGGTGAGTGCCCACTGTGCTGGGCCCCTCAGCAGCCCTCGAAAGTGGCGACAGTTTCACAGATCGCAGCCCCCCAGGGATGGCGAGGTCGAACCTGAGTCTGCGGTGGGTACCCACTGTGCTGGGCCCCTCGGCAGCCCTCGAAAGTGGCGACAGTTTCACAGATCGCAGCCCCCCAGGGATGGCGAGGTCTAATCTGAGTCTGCGGTGAGTACCCACTGTGCTGGGCCCCTCAGCAGCCCTCGAAAGTGGCGACAGTTTCACAGATCGCAGCCCCCCAGGGATGGCGAGGTCGAATCTGAGTCTGCGGTGAGTACCCACTGTGCTGGGCCCCTCAGCAGCCCTCGAAAGTGGCGACAGATTCACAGATCGCAGCCCCCCAGGGATGGCGAGGTCTAATCTGAATCCCCGTAGGGCGTCACTCCGCTGGGCCCCCCAGCAGCCCTCGAAAGTGGCGACAGTTTCACAGATCGCAGCCCCCCAGGGATGGCGAGGTCTAATCTGAGTCTGCGTGAGTACCCACTGTGCTGGGCCCCTCAGCAGCCCTCGAAAGTGGCGACAGTTTCACAGATCGCAGCCCCCCAGGGATGGCGAGGTCCCATGTGAGTCTGCGGTGAGTACCCACTGTGCTGGGCCCCATCAGCAGCCCTCGAAAGTGGCGACAGTTTCACAGATCGCAGCCCCCCAGGGATGGCGAGGTCTAATCTGAATCTGCGGTGGGTGCCCACTGCGCTGGGCCCCTCAGCAGCCCTCGAAAGTGGCGACAGTTTCACAGATCGCAGCCCCCCAGGGATGGCGAGGTCTGGTCTGAGTCTGCGGTGACTACCCACTGTGCTGTGCCCCATCAGCAGCCCTCGAAAGTGGCGACAGTTTCACAGATCGCAGCCCCCCAGGGATGGCGAGGTCGAATCTGAGTCTGCGGTGGGTACCCACTGTGCTGTGCCCCTCAGCAGCCCTCGAAAGTGGCGACAGATTCACAGATCGCAGCCCCCCAGGGACGGCGAGGTCTAATCTGAATCTGCGGTGAGCACCCACTATGCTGGGCCCCTCAGCAGCCCTCGAAAGTGGCGACAGTTTCACAGATCGCAGCCCCCCCGGGATGGCGAAGTCTAATCTGAGTCTGCGGTGAGTACCCACTGTGCTGGGCCCCTCAGCAGCCCTCGAAAGTGGCGACAGTTTCACAGATCGCAGCCCCCCAGAGGGATGGCGAGGTCTGATGTGAGTCTGCGGTGAGTACCCACTGTGCTGGGCCCATCAGCAGCCCTCGAAAGTGGCGACAGTTTCACAGATCGCAGCCCCCCAGGGATGGCGAGGTCTAATCGGCTGCGGTGGGTGCCCACTGCGCTGGGCCCCTCAGCAGCCCTCGAAAGTGGCGACAGTTTCACAGATCGCAGTCCCCCAGGGATGGCAAGGTCCCATTTGAGTCTGCGGTGAGTACCCACTGCGCTGGGCCCCTCAGCAGCCCTCGAAAGTGGCGACAGTTTCACAGATCGCAGCCCCCCAGGGATGGCGAGGCCCCATTTGAATCTGCGGTGAGCACCTACTGCGCTGGGCCCCTCAGCAGCCCTCGAAAGCGGCGACAGTTGCACAGATCGCAGCCCCCCAAGGATGGCGAGGTCCAATTTGAATCTGCGGTGAGTACCCAATGTGCTGGGCCCCTCAGCAGCCCTCGAAACTGGATCTGCGGCGAGTAACCCACTGTGCTGGGCCCCTCAGCAACCCTCGAAAGCGGCGACAGTTTCACAGATCGCAGCCCCCCAAGGATGGCGAGGTCCCATTTGAATCTTCTGTGAGTGCCCACTGTGCTGTGCCCCCCCAGCAGCCCTCGAAAGTGGCGACAGTTTCGCAGATCGCAGCCCCCCAGGGATGGCGAGGTCAAAGGCAGGGGGGAAGAGAGGGACGGGAAGGAAGGAAGGAAGGTTCGCGCGAGCAGTGCTCTATTGAAAACGAGAACCCAACGCAGGAGGGTTGGGAAAAACACAAGGTTTCGCAACACTGATTTACTAAAAAAGTGTCCGGGTGAGCTCTTGCGAAATCTTAAAAAAAAACGTGGGATTTTCAAGATTTTCACAACATGCTATTAAACGGGTGTCGCGCTCGCGCATGTCGAAATCTGTCGAACGCCCATTGCGCGTGTGCCGTCGCGAGAATCCTCCTCTGCAGCAGATGGGACGAAGTGCAGACGCGCGCGTCGCCGCGCGCGTATGCCGAAAACCTTAAAAACCCACTGGTTTCGGAAGGATTTTAAAATCGTGTCTCCAAAAAGCACACAAAAAAACACAAGATTTCGCAACACAGATTTTCAACAAAAGCGTGCGCGCGCGCTCTTGCGTCGTCGTCGTCGTCCTCCCTCCTCCCTCGTCGTCGTCGTCGTCGCCGTCGTCGTCGTCGTCGTCGTCGTCGTCGTCGTCTTCACTCCTCCCTCGTCGTTATCCTCCTCCCTCGTCGTCGTCGTCCGTCGTCGGCGTCTCGTCGTCGTCCCTCCTATTTCGTCGCCGTCGTCGTCGTTTTCGTCGTCGTTGTCGTCGTCGTCGTCTTCTCTCCTCCCTCGTCGCTGTCGTCGTCGGCGTCGCCGTCCTTCCTCCTTCTTCGTCGTTCGCCTCGTCGCCGTCCTGCCTCCTCCCTCGTTGTCGTCGTTGTCGTCGTTGTCGTCGTTGTCGCCGTCGTCGTCCTCCCTCCTCCCTCGTCCTCGTCTTCGTTGGCGACGTCGTCGTCGTGTTCGTCGTCGTCGTCGGCGTCGGCGTCGTCGTCTTCGTCGACGTCGACGTCGGCGGTGTCGTCGTAATCGGTGTCGGCGGCGCCGTCGTCGTCGTTGTCGCTGTCGTCGTCGGCGTCGGTGTCGTGGCCAAAGCCATGTGGTGGTACCTACCGTCACGGTCTTGTTAGAAGAAGTCTTGCGACCAAGTTGCGGGTGGATGGGTGGGATGTTTGCGCGAGCAGTGGAGGTGGTCAGGCGCGGTGCACGGTAGCCAATTCTCCTTTCTGAAAGACTAATAGATTCTACCCCCCCCCCCGGACTTATCGGTTACCCCGCGCGTGCTGTAAATTACATATGATTCTGACCACATGTCCATCCTAAATAAGAATTCATACTATCCCAGCCAAGCCGGTATCCCCCCCCTGCGGTTCCCTTGCAAAAAAACACTATGCGGTGACATTTTGTGTTCGAACGTAACACTTGTTCACGAATCCCTTGCCAAAAATGGGACGAAAAGCACACGCGCGCGTCGTCGCGCGCGCATGCCGAAATCCTTCAAAAACCTTCGGTGCCGGAAGAATTTCGCAATCGAGTTTCCGAAAAACATACAAAAACACATGGTTTCGCAACACTGATTTTCTAAAAAAACTTCCGCGTGAGGTCTTGCGAAATCTTAAGAAAACCATAGGTTTTCCAAGATTTTGCCAAAATGCTACCAAACGGGCTTCGCGCGCGCGCATGTCGAAATCTGTCGAACGCCCTTGCGCGTGTGGCGTCGCGAGAATCCTCTGCAAAAAATGGGACGAAGTGCTGACGCGCGCGTCGTCGCGGGCGTATGCCGAAATCCTTCAAAAACCATCGGTTTCAGAAGGATTTCAAAATCGTGCGTCCAAAAAACCTACAACAACCCAAGGTTTCGCAACACGGATTTTCAACAAAAGCGTGCGCGCGCGCGCTCTTGCGTCGTCGTCGTCGTCGTCGTCCTCCCTCCTCCGTCGTCGTCGTCGTCGTCGTCGTCGCCGTCGTCGTCTTCTGTCTTTCCTCGTCGTCGTTGTCGTCGTCTTGGCGTCGTCGTCGTTTCCGTCGTCGTTGTCGCCGAGGTCGTCCTTCCTCCCTCGTTGTCTTCGTCGGCGTCTCGTCGTTGTCCCTCCTATTTCGTCGCCGTCGTCGTCGTCGTCGTCGTCGTGGTCTTCACTCCTCCCTCGTCGTTATCCTCCTCCCTCGTCGTCGTCGTCCGTCGTCGGCGTCTCGTCGTCGTCCTTTCATTTCGTCGCCGTCGTCGTCGTCTTCGTCGTCGTTGTCATCGTCGTCGTCTTCCCTCCTCCCTCGTCGTTGTCGTCGTCGGCGTCGCCGTCCTTCCTCCTTCTTCGTCGTTGGCGTCGTCGCCGTCTTCCCTCCTCCATCGTCGTTGTCGTCGTTGTCGCCGTCGTCGTTGTTTCTCCTCCCTCGTCGTCGTCTCCGTTGGCGACGTCGTCGTCGTCTTCGTCGTCGTCGTCGGCGTCGTTGTCGTCGTCGTCGGTGTCGTCGTCGTCGTTGTCGCCGTCGAAAACATTGGAGACGTCGTCGGTGTCGTCGCAGTCGCTGTCGGCGGCGCCGTCGTCGTCGATGTCGCTGTCGTCGTCGGCATCGGTGTCGTGGCCAAGTGCCATGTGGTACCTACCGTCACGGTCTTGTCTGAAGAGGTCTTGCGACCAAGTTGCGGGTGGGAGGGTGGGATGTTTGCACGAGCAGCGGAGAGGACAGCTTCAAGACGGTCAAGATTAGTTGCACCGCGTAGATTCTCCTTTCTAAAAACAAAATAAACTCTACCCCCCCACCTCCCGGCGTTATCACGTCACATTTCGGGTATGTAAATCATGTATGCTTCTGACCACATGTCCATCCTGACTATGAAATCGCAATGTCCCAGGCCAACCGGTATCCCCCCTCTGAAGTTCCCTTGTAAAAAAACACTATGCGGTGGCATTGTTTGTTCTAACATATCATTTGTTCACGAATCCCTTGCAAAGTTGGGACGAAGTGCGCATGCCGACATCCTTCAAAAAACCTTCGGTGTCGGAAGGATTTCGCAATCGAGATTCAAAAAAAAATACAAAAATATAGGGCTTCGTAACACTGATTTGCTAAAAAAGCTTACACCCGAGCTCTTGCCCAATCTTAAGAAAACCATTGGTTCTTCATGATTTTCGCAACATGCCACCAAACGGGCGTCGCGCGCACGCATGTAAAAACGTGTCGAACGCCCTTGCACGTGTGCCGTGGCGAGAATCCTCCTCTGCAACAAAAGGGACGAAGTGCAGACGCGCGCGTCGTCGCGCGCGTACGCCGAAAACCTTCAAAACCCATCGGTGTCGGAAGGATTTCAAAATCGTGCGTCCAAAAAACCTACAACAAAAACGCAAGGTTTCGCAACACGGATTTTCAACAAAAGCGTGCGCGCGCTCTTGCGGCGTCGTCGTCGTCGTCGCCGTCGTCGTCGCCGTCCTCCCTCCTCCCGCGTCGTCGTCGTCGTCGCCTACGTCGTCCTGTGTCTCCTCGTGTTCGTCGTTGTCGTCGTCCTCTTTGGCGTCGTGGTCGTCTCCGTCGTCGTTGTCGCCGTGGTCGTCCTTCCTCCTCCTCCCTCGTCGTCGTCGTCGTCCGTCGTCGGCGTCCCTTCGTCGTCCCTCCTATTTTGTCGCCGTCGTCGTCGTCGTTGTCGTCGTCGTCTTCCCTCCTCCCTCGTCGTTGTCGTCGTCGGCGTCGCCGTCCTTCCTCCTTCTTCGTCGTTCGCCTCGTCGCCGTCCTCCCTCCTCCCTCGTTGTCGTCGTTGTCGTCGTTGTCGTCGTTGTCGCCGTCGTCGTCCTCCCTCCGCCCTCGTCGTCGTCTTCGTTGGCGACGTCGTCGTCGTCGTCTTCGTCGGCGTCGTCGGCGTCGGCGTCGTCGTCTTCGTCGTCGTCGACGTCGGCGTCGTCGTCGTCGCCGCCGTCGTCGTTGTCGTCGTCGTCGGCCGTCTTGCTTCTCCGGCGTTCTTGGGGCGCTCTCGAGACGCCCCCGAGGGCTCCAAAACGACTCCAGAACGATATCTGTGCTCGGTCCCGCATGGGTTTTGCAAACCAAGTTGCTGGTGGGTGGGTGGGATGATTGCGCGAGCAGTGGAGTTGACAACTTCAAGTTCGGCAAATGACCAATTCTCCTTTCCAAAAACAGAATAGGATCTACCCCCCCCCGGCGTTATCGGCCCCCCTTTCGGATATGTAAATCAAATATGATTATGACCACATTTCCTTTCTAAATATGAATGTACACTATCCCAGGGGGGCCGGTATCCCCTCCCCTGAGGTTCCCTTTTCAAAGTATCCCGGCAAAGCAACCTAACCGCGATGTGTAGGAGCATATCTGGAAGCATTCCCCTTAAGATTCAGATGAGAATGCAGTTGTAGAATTCTGCTGAGCCTCAGCCTCAGCCTGCTTCAGCCTCAGCCTCAATCTGCCTTCAACCTCGGCCTCAGCCTGCTTCAGCCTCAACCTCAGTCTGCCTTCAGCCTCAGCCTCAGCCTCAGCCTCGGCCTCAGCCTCAGCCTCAGCCTGCATGAGCCTCAGCCTGCATCAGCCTCAGCCTCAGCCTCCGCCTGCCTCAGCATCAGCCTGCCTCAGCCTCAGTCTCAGCCTGCTTCAGCCTCAGCCTCAGTCTGCCTTCAGCCTCGGCCTCAGCCTCAGCCTGCCTCAGCCTCAGCCTGCATCAGCCTCAGCCTCAGCCTCAGCCTGCCTCAACCTCAGCCTGCCTCAGCCTCAGCCTCAGCCTCAGCCTCAGCCTGCTTCAGCCTCAGACTCAGTCTGCCTTCAGCCTCGGCCTCAGCCTCAGCCTGCCTCAGCCTCAGCCTGCATCAGCCTCAGCCTCAGCCCCAGCCTGCCTCAGCATCAGCCTGCCTCAGCCTCAGCCTCAGCCTGCCTCAGCCTCAGCCTCAGCCTGCTTCAGCCTCAGCCTCAGTCTGCCTTAAGCCTCGGCCTCAGCCTCAGGCTGCTCAGCCTCAGCCTGCATCAGCCTCAGCCTCAGCCTCAGCCTGCTTCAGCATCAGCCTGCCTCAGCCTCAGCCTCAGCCTCAGCCTCAGCCTCAGCCTGCCTCAGCATCAGCCTGCCTCAGCCTCATCCTCAGCCTGCCTCAGCCTCAGCCTCAGCCTGCCTCAGCCTCAGCCTCAGTCTGCCTTCAGCCTCGGCCTCAGCCTCAGCCTGCCTCAGCCTCAGCCTCAGCCTGCTTCAGCCTCAGCCTCAGTCTGCCTTCAGCCTCGGCCTCAGCCTCAGCCTGCCTCAGCCTCAGCCTGCATCAGCCTCAGCCTCCCACCTCCGCTTGCATCCAGCCTCCGCGTGCCTCACCTCGCTGCTCACCTCAACCTCGTCTGCCTTTCAGCCTCAGCCTCATCCTGCCTCAGCATCAGCCTGCCTCAGCCTCAGCCTCAGCCTCAGCCTCAGCCTCAGCCTCAGCCTCAGCCTCAGCCTGCCTCAGCCTCAGCCTCAGCCTGCCTCAGCCCATAGCCATCATCAAGTCTGCATACACCCTCAGCCTCAATCTGCTTCACCCTCGGCCTCAGCCTCAGCCTGCATCAGCCTCAGCCTCAGCCTCAGCCTGCCTCAGCATCATCCTGCCTCAGCCTCAGCCTCAGCCTGCCTCAGCCTCAGCCTCAGCCTGCTTCAGCCTCAGCCTCAGTCTGCCTTCAGCCTCGGCCTCAGCCTCAGCCTGCCTCAACCTCAGCCTGCCTCAGCCTCAGCCTCAGCCTCAGCCTGCCTCAGCATCATCCTGCCTCATCCTCAAGCCTCAGCCTGCCCTCAGCCTCAGCCTCAGCCTGCATCATCCTCAGCCTCAGCTAGCTTCAAGACGGCGGCCTAGCCTCACCTGCCCAACCTCAGCCTGCCTCAACCTCAGCCTGCCTCAGCCTCAGCCTCAGCCTCAGCCTGCCTCAGCATTCAAAATGTGGCCCAGGAATGGAAATCTGGGAACTCGAAGAACACGAAGTGGCCTACAGTTGGCTCCGGGCATTCAAAATCATACCCAAGAATGGACTTTTGGGAACTCGAAGACCACGAAGTGGCCTACACTTGGCTCCGGGCATTCAAAATCATGCCCAGGAATGGACTTCTGGGAACTCGAAGACCACGAAGTGCGTTACTATTGGCTAAAAATGGAGTCCCCGGTTTCCCGGTGGTTTCCCGGGGCACCCTGTCCGGATCCCGCCCAGACCCCCCTGGGGAGTCATGATGCTCTCTTTTGACCCTACTAGAAACCTATCAGTGTTCGCTGTTAAGTAAAAACACTCTGCGGTGACACTTGTTGTTCTAACATAACACTTTTTTCACGAATCCCTTGCAAAAAACGGGACGACGTGCACACGCGCGTGCCGTCGCGCGCGCATGCCGAAATCCTTCAAAAACCTTCGGTGCCGGAAGGATTTCGCAATCGAGCTTCCAAGAAACATACAAAAACACAGGGTTTCGCAACACTGCTTTGCAAAAAAAACTTCCGCGCGAGCCCTTGCGAAATCTTAAGAAAACCATGCGTTGTTTCAAGAGTTCCACAACATGTCATTAAATGGGAGCCGCGCGCGCATGTTGAAATCAGTCGAACGCCCTTGCGCGTGTGCCGTCGCGAGAATCCTCTGCAAAATAGGGGCGAAGTACAGACGCGCGCGTCGTCGCGCGCGTATGCCGAAAACCTGAAAAAAAACCCATAGGTTTCGGAAGGAGTTCAAAATCGTGTCTCCAATTAGCCTGGCGAAAGACCCAACCATTTGAAGTTGTGGGTATCGCATTCGGGGGAGCCCCGTATGGGGGGGCCACGAAGCGCTGTACTTGGTGGGGGGGACGCATGCGAACTGCGCCACTGGGGCCTTCGGTGGAGCTCCCTATGGGGCCACGAAACGCTGTACTGGGTGTGGGGGGGGACGCATGCGAACTGCGCCAGTGGGACCTTCGGTGGAGCTCCCTATGGGGCCACGAAACGCTGCCCTGGGCGGGGGGGGGCGCATGCGAACTGCGCCACTGGGACCTTCGGGGGAGCTACCCATGGGGCCACGAAACGCTGCCCTGGGTGGGGGGGACGCATGCGAACTGCGCCACTGGGGCCTTCGGTGGAGCTCCCTATGGGGCCACGAACACAGACTGGGTGAGGGAGGGAACCGCATGCGGGCTGTGCCACTGGGACTTTCGGTGGAGCTCCCTATGGGGCTACGAAACGCTGCCCTGGGTGGTGGAACCTCATGCGGGCTGTGCCACTGGCACCTTCGGGGGCTCCCTATGGGGCCACGAAACGCTGCCTTGGGTGGGGGAACCGTATGCGGGCTGTGCCATTGGGACCTTCGGTGGAGCTCCCTATGGGTGTACGAAACGCTGCCCTGGGCGGGGGAACCGCATGCGGGCTGTGCCACTGGGACCTTCGGTGGAGCTCCCTACGGGGCCACGAAACGCTGCCCTGGGCAGGGGGAACCGCATGCGGGCTGTGCCACTGGGACCTTCGGTGGAGCTCCCTATGGGGCTACGAAACGTTGCCCTGGGTGGGGGAACCGCACGCGGGCTGTGCCACTGGGACCTTCGGTGGGGTTCCCCATGGGGCTACGAAGCGCTGCCCTGGGTGGGGGAGGCGCATAAGGGCTGTGCCACTGGGACCTTCGGTGGAGCTCCAAATTGGCATGACAACGCTGCCCCCTGGTGGGGGAACCCGCATGCGGGCTGTGCCAACTGGGATGTTCGGTGGGCACCCTATGGGGCTACGAAGCCTGCCCTGGGTGGGGAAGGTGCAAAGGGCTGTGCCACTGGGACCATTCGGTGGAGCTCCCATGGGGCCACGAAGTCGCTGGCCTGGGGGGGGAACCAGCATTGCGGGGGGAAACCACTGGGGAACCTTCGGGAGTGAGGAGCTCCCTAACGGGGCCACGAAACGCTGCCCTGGGTAGGGGGGGCGCATGCGGGCTGTGCACAGGAACCTTCTGTGAGCTCCCTATGGGCTACGAAAGCTGCCCCTGGGGTGGGGGAGGAAACCGCAATGCGGGCTGTGTCCTCTGGGGCTTCGGTGGGGCTCCCTAACTGGGGCCACGGACCGTCTGCCCTGGTGTGGGGGAACCGGTTACGAAATGCGGGCTGCGCCACTGGACTGGGACCTTCGGTGGAGCTCCCTATGGGGCCACGGAGCGCTGCCCTGGGTGGGGGAACCGCATGCGGGCTGTGCCACTGGGACCTTCGGTGGAGTTCCCTATGGGGCCACAAAACGCTGCCCTGGGTAGGGGGGACGCATGCAGGCTGTGCCACTGGGACCTTCGGTGGAGCTCCCTATGGGGCCACGAAACGCTGCCCTGGGTGGGGGAACCGCATGCGGGCTGTGCCACTGTGGCCTTCGGTGGAGCCCCCTTATGGGGCCACGAAGCGCTGCCCTGGGCGGGGGAACCGCATGCGGGCTGTGCCACTGGGACCTTCGGTAGGGCCACGAAGCGCTGCCCTGGGTGGGGGAACCGCATGCGGGCTGTGCCACTGGGACCTTCGGTGGAGCTCCCTATGGGGCCACGAAACGCTGCCCTAGGTGGGGGAACCGCATGCGGGCTGTGTCAGTGGGACCTTCGGTGGAGCTCCCTATGGGGCTGCGAAACGCTGCCCTTGGTGGGGAAACCGCATGCGGGCTCTGTCACGTGGAGCTCCCTATGAGGCTCCCTATGAGGCTCCCTATGAGGCTCCCTATGAGGCTCCCTGGGCCTTCGGTGGAGCTCCCTATGAGGCTCCGAAACGTGTGCGGGGTGTGCCGAGAGCAGAGCCAATGAGGGGGAGGAGGGAGGAAGGGGAGGAGGGCGGAGGAGGAGGAAGGAAGGTGGGACGCGGGGTGCTGTCTCTTCAAAACGACGACCCAACATCACGGGATGGTTGGGAAAAACCTACACAAACAGAAGGTTTCGCAACACGGGTTTTCAACGAAAGCGTGCGCGCGCGCTCTTGCGGCGTCGTCGTCGTCGTTATCCCTCTTCCCTCGTCGTCGTCGTCGTCGTCGTCGCCGTCGTCGTCTTCTGTCTTCCTCGTCGTCGTCGTCGTCTTGGCGTCGTCGTCGCTTCCGTCGTCGTTGTCGCCGTGGTCGTTTTTCCTCCCTCGTCGTCTTCGTCGGCGTTTCGTCGTTGTCCCTCCTGTTTCGTCGCCGTCGTCGTCGTCGTCGTCGTCGTCTTCACTCCTCCCTCGTCGTTATCCTCCTCCCTCGTCGTCGTCGTCCGCCGTCGGCGTCTCGTCGTCGTCCCTCCTATTTCGTCGCCGTCGTCGCCGTCTTCGTCGTCGTTGTCGTCGTCGTCGTCTTCCCTCCTCCCTCGTCGTTGACGTCGTCGGCGTCGCCGTCCTGCCTCTCCTTCTTCGTCGTTCGCGTCGTCGCCGTGTTCCCTCATCCATCGTCGTTGTCGTCGTTGTCGCCGTCGTCGTCCTCCCTCCTCCCTCGTCGTCGTCTTCGTTGGCGACGTCGTCGTCGTCTTCGTCGTCGTCGTCGGCGTCGGCGTCGTCGTCGTCTTCGTCGACGTCGACGTCGGCGGTGTCGTCGTAGTCGGTGTCGGCGGCGCCGTCGTCGTCGTCGCTGTCGTCGTCGGCGCCGGTGTCGTGGCCAAGTGCCATGTGGTACCTACCGTCACGGTCTTGTCTTCAGAAGTCTTGCGACCCAGTTGCGGGTGGGTGGGTGGGATGTTTGCGCGAGCAGTGGATGTGGTCAGGCGCGGTGCAGGGTAGTGAATTCTCCTTTCTGAAAGACTAATAGATTCTACCCCCCCCCCGGAATTATCGGTTACCCCGCGCGTGCTGTAAATTACATACGATTCTGACCACATGTCCATCCTAAATATGAACTCATACCATCCCAGCCAAGCCGGGTTCCCCCTCCCCCTGCGGTTCCCCTGAAAAAAAAAAAACACTATGCGGTGACATGTTTTGTTCTAACATAGCACTTTTCCACGAATCCTTTGCAACAAATGGGACGAAGTGCACACGCCCGCGTCGTGGCGCGCGCATGCCGGAATCCTTCAAAAACCTCCGTTCTGGAGAGGTTTCAAAATTGAATTTCCAAAAAACATATAAAAACACATGGTTTCGCAACACTGATAAAAAAAAAAAAAAAAAAAAAAAAAAAAAAACGCGCGAGCTCTTGCGAAATCTTAAGGAAACCATAGGTTTTCCAAGATTTTCACAAAATGCTACCAAACGGGCTTCGCACGCGCGTATGTCGAAATCTGTCGAACGCTCTTGCGCGTGTGCCGTCGCGAGAATCCTCTGCAAAAAATGGGACGAAGTGCAGACGCGCGCGTCGTCGCGGGCGTATGCCGAAATCCTTCAAAAACCTTCGGTTTCGGAAGAATTTCGAAATCGTGCCTCCAAAAAACCTACAAAAAAACACAAGGTTTCGCAAGACGGGTTTTCAACAAAATTGTGCGCGCGCGCTCTTGCGTCGTCGTCGTCGTCGTCGTCATCCCTCCTCCCTCGTCGTCGTCGTCGTCGTCGCCGTCGTCGTCTTCTGTCTTTCCTCGTCGTCTTTGGCGTCGTCGTCGTTTCCGTCGTCGTTGTCGCCGTGGTCGTCCTTCCTCCCTCGTTGTCTTCGTCGGCGTCTCGTCGTTGTCCCTCCTATTTCGTCGCCGTCGTCGTCGTCCGTCGTCGGCGTCTCGTCGTCGTTCCTCCTATTTCGTCGCCGTCGTCGTCGTCTTCGTCGTCGTTGTCGTCGTCGTCGTCTTCCCTCCTCCCTCGTCGTTGTCGTCGTCGGCGTCGCCGTCCTTCCTCCTTCTTCGTCGTTGGCGTCGTCGCCGTCTTCCCTCCTCCATCGTCGTTGTCGTCGTTGTCGCCGTCGTCGTGTTTTCTCCTCCCTCGTCGTCGTCTCCGTTGGCGACGTCGTCGTCGTCTTCGTCGTCGTCGTCGGCGTCGTTGTCGTCGTCGTCGGTGTCGTCGTCGTCGTCGTTGTCGCCGTCGAAAAACATTGGAGACGTCGTCGGTGTCGTCGCAGTCGCTGTCGGCGGCGCCGTCGTCGTCGATGTCGCTGTCGTCGTCGGCATCGGTGTCGTGGCCAAGTGCCACGCAGTACCTACCGTCACGGTCATGTCTGAAGATGTCTTGCGACCAAGTTGCGGGTGGGAGGGTGGGATGTTTGCACGAGCAGTGGAGAGGACAGCTTCAAGACAATCGAAGTGGATTGCACCACCTAGATTCTTTCTACAAAGGAGATAGGTTCCATCACTTTCCCCCCATCGTCCATCCGAACTGCGAATTCATACTACCCCCTCCAAACCGGCACCCCCCCCCCGCAATCGTCTGCAACCAATACTGTGCGCGCGCACTCGTGGATCCAAAATCACAAGTTTTCCAGAAACCCTTGCAACGATTAGCCTGGCGAAGGACCCAACCATTTGAAGTTGTGGGTATCGCATTCGGGGGAGCCCCGTATGGGGCCACGAAACGCTGTACTGGGTGGGGGGGACGCATGCGGGCTGCGCCACTGGGACCTTCGGTGGAGCTCCCTATGGGGCCATGAAACGCTGCCCTGGGTGGGGGAAGCGCATGCGAACTCCGCCACTGGGGCCTTCGGTGGAGCTCCCTATGGGGCCACGAAACGCAGCCCTGGGAGGGGGAACCGCATGCGAGCTGTGCCACTGGGACCTTCGGTGGAGCTCCCTATGGGGCTACAAGACGCTGCCCTGGGTGGGGGAACCGCATGCGGGCTGTGCCACTGGGACCTTCGGTGGAGCTCCCTATGGGGCCAGGGGGAACCGCATGCGGGCTGTGCCACTGGAACCTTCGGTGGAACCCCCTTATGGGGGGTACGAAACGCTGCCCTGGGCGGGGGAACCGCATGCGGGCTGCGCCACTGGGACATTCAGTGGAGCTCCCTATGGGGCCACGAAGCGCTGCCCTGGGTAGGGGAACCGCATGCGCTGTGCCACTGGGACCTTCGGTGGAGCTCCCTATGGGGCACGAACGCTGCCCTGGGTGGGGGAACCGCATGCGGGCTGTGCCACTGGGACCTTCGGTGGAGCTCCCTATGGGGCTACGAAACGCTGCCCTGGGTGGGGGAACCGCATGCGGGCTGTGCCACTGGGAACTTCGGTGGAGCTCCCGATGGGGCTACGAAACGTTGCCCTGGGTAGGGGGAACCGCATGCGGGCTGTGCCACTGGGAACTTCGGTGGGGCTCCCTATGGGACTACGAAACGCTGCCCTGGGTGGGGGAACCGCATGCGGGCTGTGCCACTGGGACCTTCGGTGGAGCCCCCTATGGGGCTACGAAACGCTGCCCTGGGTGGGGGAACCGCATGCTGGCTGTGCCACTGGGACCTTCGGTGGAGCTCCCTATGGGGCTACGAAACGTGTGAGGGGTGTGCCGAGAGCAGAGGCAAGGAGGGGGAGGAGGGAAGAGGGCGAGGAGGGGGGGAGGAGGAGAGGAGGTGGGACGCGGGGCGCTGTCTCTTCAAAACGAGGACCCAACACCACAGGATGGTTGGGAAAAAGAAACGAAGCGCACGCGCGCGAGCCGTCGCGCGCGCACGCCGAAATCCGCCAAAAACCTTCGGTGTGATGGGGGACGACACAAGGTTTCGCAACGCGGATGTCCAAAAGAAGCGCGCGCAAGCTCGCGCAAATTCGGAAGAAAGCCTGTTTGTTTGAAGATGTTCAGAAAATGCGACCGAACAGGCTTCGCGCTTGCGCATGTCGAAATCGTTCGAACGCCTTTGCGCGTGTGCCGTCGCGAGGATTGAATCCTGCTCAAAAAAAAACGGAGCGAAATGCGCGCGCGCCTCGTCGCGCGCTTCAAAAACCTTCGGCGTCGGAAGGATGTCAGAAGTGAACGCCAAAAACCATACAAAAAACGGGTTCCGCAACGAGGATGCACGACAAAACGCGCGCGCTTTTAGATTGTTCAACCTTGTCGTAAAATGTTAGCAAGCGGGCTTCGCGCGCGCGCATGTCGAAACCGTTCGAACGCCCTTTGCGCGCGTGCTGGGGTGACGCGATCTCAAATAGTACCATGCGAGCCACTCTCGCGCGCCTGCAGCGCGCGCAATTCGAAATCCTTCCCAAACCTTCATCGCCAACGCGAAAACGCCGCCATCGTCGTCGGCGCGATCGGCATCGGCGCCGTCACTGGCCGCGCTGTCGTCGCTGTCAGCATCGTCACCAACATTGTCGACGTCGCCATAAAACCGCACCCGCCCAAGTCGCCAACTCGCACTCAAGTGCCCGCCTGGCTGCTCCGAGCGGTCAACACCACCGCGGCCGCGTCAGTCGCGCCAAACTACCTGGCCGCTGCGCGCGCCCGCGCGCGCAGGCTGGCGCTGCCGCGGGGAGGTACCCGCCAGCGCCAAGCACTCATCGCAATCGCCGTCGCGCGAGGTTTGCCAACCAAGTTGCGGGCGGGCGGGCGGAGAGTTTGCGCGAGCAGTGGAGCGAACAACTCACTGCGAACAGATTTTTTTTTTTTCTGAAAAGAGAATACATATACTCTTTCCCCCCCCCTCCACCGGCGTTATCGCCCCCCCCTTTCGGGTATGTAAATCATATACGATTCTGACCACATGTCCATCCTGAACATGAATTTACACTATCCCCGGGGGGCCGGGTTCCCCCCCTGAGGTTCCCTGGTAGAAAAACACTATGCGGTGACAGGTTTTGCTCTAACATAACACTTTTTCGCGAAGTGCACACGCGAGTGCACACGCGCGCGTCGTCGCGCGCGCATGCCGAAATCCTTGAAAAACCTTCGGTGCCGGAAGGATTTTCGCAATCGAACTTCCATAATAAAAAATAAACAAACACGCAGGGTTTCGTAACGCTGTTCTGATTTATATATATATATATAATAAATATAATATATTATATAAAAAAAAAAAAAAAAAAAAAAAAAAAAAACTTCAAGAAACCATGGGGTGTTCAAGATTCTCACAACATGTTATTAAACGGCCGTCGCGCGCGCGCATGTCGAAATCAGTCGAACGCCCTTGCGCGTGTGCCGTCGCGAGAACCCTCTGCAAAAAACGAAACGAACAGCAAACGCGCGCGTCGTCTTGCGCGTATGCCGAAAACCTTCAAAGCCCATCGGTGTCGGAAGGAGTTCAAATCGCGCGTCCAAAAAACCTACAAAAACACAAGGTTTCGCAACACACGGATTTTCAACAAAAGCGTGCGCGCGCGCTCTTGCGGCATCGTCGTCGTGGTCGTCGTCGTCGCCGGCCTCCCTCCTCCCGCGTCGTCGTCGTCGTCGCCTACGTCGTCCTCTGTCTTTCCTCGTGTTCGTCGTCGTCGTCGTCTTTGGCGTCGTGGTCGTTTACGTCGTCGTTGTCGCCGTGGTCGTCCTTCCTCCTCCTCCCTCGTCGTCGTCGTCGTCGTCCGTCGTCGGCGTCTCGTCGTCGTCCCTCCTATTTCGTCGCCGTCGTCGTCGTCGTCTCGTCGTCGTCATCCCTCCTCCCTCGTCGTTGTCGTCGTCGGCGTCGCCGTCCTTCCTCCTTCTTGGTCGTTCGCGTCGTCGTCGTCCTCCCTCCTCCCTCGTCGTCTTCGTTGGCGACGTCGTCGTCGTCTTCGTCGTCGTCGTCGGCGTCGGCGTCGTCTTCGTCATCGTCGACGTCGGCGTCGTCGTCGCCGTCGTCATCGTCGTCGTCGGCGGTCTTGCTTCTCCGGCCTTCTTGGGGCGCTCTTGAGACGCCCCCGAGGGCTCCAAGACGACCCCGGAACGATATCTGTGCTCGGTCCCGCACGGGTTTTGCAAACCAAGTTGCGGGTGGGTGGGTGGGGTGATTGCGCGAGCAGTGGAGTTGACAACTTCAAGTTCGGCAAGTAAATTCTCTTTTCTAAAAACAAAATAGGATCTACCCACCCACCCCCTGGCGTTATCGGTCCCCCTTTCGGGTATGTAAATCATATACGATTCTGACCACATGTCCATCCTAAATATGAATTTGCACTATCCCAGGGGGGCCGGGCTTCCCCCCCTGAGGTTCCCTTGTAAAAAACACTATGCGGTGACAGCTTTGGCTCTTACATAACACTTTTTCAGGAATCGCTTGCAAAAAAACGGGACGAAGTGCACACGCGCGCGTCATCGCGCGCGCATGCCGAAATCCTTAAAAAACCTTCGGTGCCAGAAAGATTTCGCAATCGAAAATAACACATACAATTATCCGGGCGAAAGACCCAACCATAAGCAATTGTTGGTAACGCGTTGTGGGTGCCGCTTTCGGTGGGGCTCCATATGGGGCCACGAAGCGCTGCCTTGGATGGGGGAACGCAGCGGACTGCCCACCGGGGCGGCCTTGTCCCTATGGGGCTACGAAACGCTGCTGTGGGTGGCGGGAAACCATGGCGAATGCCGAACCGCATGCGCCACTGGGGCCTTCGGTGGAGCTCCCTATGGGGCCACGAAACGCTGCCCTGGGTGGGGGAACCGCATGCGAACACCCCCACTGGGGCCTTCGGTGGAGCTCCCTATGGGGCTACGAAACGCTGCCCTGGGTGGGGGAACCGCATGCGAACACCCCCACTGGGGCCTTCGGTGGAGCTCCCTATGGGGCCACGAAACGCTGCCCTGGGTGGGGGAACCGCATGCGAACACCCCCACTGGGGCCTTCGGTGGAGCTCCCTATGGGGCTACGAAACGCTGCCCTGGGTGGGGGAACCGCATGCGAACACCCCCACTGGGGCCTTCGGTGGAGCTCCCTATGGGGCCACGAAACGCTGCCCTGGGTGGGGGAACCGCATGCGAACACCCCCACTGGGGCCTTCGGTGGAGCTCCCTATGGGGCTACGAAACGCTGCCCTGGGTGGGGGAACCGCATGCGAACACCCCCACTGGGGCCTTCGGTGGAGCTCCCTATGGGGCCACGAAACGCTGCCCTGGGTGGGGGAACCGCATGCGAACACCCCCACTGGGGCCTTCGGTGGAGCTCCCTATGGGGCCACGAAACGCTGCCCTGGGTGGGGGAACCGCATGCGAACACCCCCACTGGGGCCTTCGGTGGAGCTCCCTATGGGGCTACGAAACGCTGCCCTGGGTGGGGGAACCGCATGCGAACACCCCCACTGGGGCCTTCGGTGGAGCTCCCTATGGGGCTACGAAGCGCTGCCCTGGGTGGGGGAACCGCATGCGAACACCCCCACTGGGGCCTTCGGTGGAGCTCCCTATGGGGCCACGAAACGCTGCCCTGGGTGGGGGAACCGCATGCGAACACCCCCACTGGGGCCTTCGGTGGAGCTCCCTATGGGGCCACGAAACGCTGCCCTGGGTGGGGGAACCGCATGCGAACACCCCCACTGGGGCCTTCGGTGGAGCTCCCTATGGGGCACGAAACGCTGCCCTGGGTGGGGGAACCGCATGCGAACACCCCCACTGGGGCCTTCGGTGGAGCTCCCTATGGGGCTACGAAACGCTGCCCTGGGTGGGGGAACCGCATGCGAACACCCCCACTGGGGCCTTCGGTGGAGCTCCCTATGGGGCCACGAAACGCTGCCCTGGGTGGGGGAACCGCATGCGAACACCCCCACTGGGGCCTTCGGTGGAGCTCCCTATGGGGCTACGAAACGCTGCCCTGGGTGGGGGAACCGCATGCGAACACCCCCACTGGGGCCTTCGGTGGAGCTCCCTATGGGGCTACGAAACGCTGCCCTGGGTGGGGGAACCGCATGCGAACACCCCCACTGGGGCCTTCGGTGGAGCTCCCTATGGGGCCACGAAACGCTGCCCTGGGTGGGGGAACCGCATGCGAACACCCCCACTGGGGCCTTCGGTGGAGCTCCCTATGGGGCCACGAAACGCTGCCCTGGGTGGGGGAACCGCATGCGAACACCCCCACTGGGGCCTTCGGTGGAGCTCCCTATGGGGCCACGAAACGCTGCCCTGGGTGGGGGAACCGCATGCGAACACCCCCACTGGGGCCTTCGGTGGAGCTCCCTATGGGGCTACGAAACGCGTGAGAGGTGTGCCGAGAGCAGAGGCAAGGAGGGGGAGGAGGGGGAGGAGGAAGGAGGGGAACGCGGGGCACCGTCTCTTCAAAACGAGGACCCAACACCACAGGATGGTTGGGAAAAACACAGGGTCTCGTAACACTGATTTGCTAAAAAACGTTTCCGCGCGAGCTCTTGCGAAATCTTAAGGAAACCGTCGGTTTCTCTAGATTTCCACAACATGCTATTAAACGGGCGTCGCGCGCGCATGTCGAAATCAGTCGAACGCCCTTGCGCGTGTGCCGTCGCGAGAATCCTCTGCAAAAAAAGACAAACAGCAGACGCGCGCGTCGTCGCGCGCGTATGCCGAAAACCTCCAAAACCCATCGGTTTCGGAAGGATTTCAAAATCGTGTGTCCAAAAAACCTACAAAACACAAGGTTTCGCAAAACACGGATTTTCAACAAAAGCGTGCGCGCGCGCTCTTGCGTCGTCGTCGTCGTCGTCGTCGCCGTCCTCCCTCCTCCCGCGTCGTCGTCGTCGTCGTCGCCTACGTCGTCCTCTGTCTTTCCTCGTGTTCGTCGTCGTCGTCCTCTTTGGCGTCGTGGTCGTTTCCGTCGTCGTTGTCGCCGTGGTCGTCCTTCCTCCTCCTCCCTCGTCGTCGTCGTCGTCCGTCGTCGGCGTCTCGTCGTCGTCCCTCCTATTTCGTCGCCGTCGTCGTCGTCGTCGTTGTCGTCGTCGTCTTCCCTCCTCCCTCGTCGTTGTCGTCGTCGGCGTCGCTGTCGTTCCTCCTTCTTCGTCGTTCGCGTCGTCGCCGTGCTCCCTCCTCCCTCGTCGTTGTCGTCATTGTCGTCGTTGTCGCCGTCGTCGTCCTTCCTCCTCCCTCGTCGTCGTCGTCTTCGTTGGCGTCGTGGTCGTCGTTTTCGTCGTCGTCGGCGTCGTCGTCGCTGTCGTCCTCGAAGTCGTCGGAGACGTCGTCGGTGTCGTCGTAGTCGTTGTCGTCGGTGTCGTCGTAGTCGGTCTTAAGAGGTTTTGCAACCCAAGTTGCGGGTGGGTGGGTGGGATGTTTGCAAGAGCGTGGGATGTGTCAAATCATGGTAAAAATCAACTACACCACATAGATTGTACCGCATACATTGCATCACATAGGTTGCATCGCATAGTTTGCACCACATACATTGCACCACATAGACTGCAATAACCTATTTGGGGGGCCCACGCTGGCTACGTAACATTGTTTTCAGGGAAGCCAAAAACGCGCAATGTCGCCGGCTTTTTCTTCGCCCTCGGGACTACGTGATCTTGGGCCCACAGGCGCGGGAGGTCGCGCCTAAGGGCGCGAACTCCGCCTCCCAAGCTATAGGAGCCCGAGAGCGTGGGAATCGGTCGGGGGCGGGGACATTGCGATGCACGCGCCAAACAAGAAAATGAAAGGGGCAATCGGATGGCTATTCGCCGTCAAATCCTTTCAACACAAAGCGCTGTCTGATCTTGCGGCTGCCAAGTCAGTCCATCAACCCATCTTACAGATCGAGGTGGCCGACGAGCTTGTCGCAGAGATCGCGGACATACCCGACGAAGAAGGCTATCAGGACAGCCGCGACACGGGCCGCCAGACGCTGCCTTCACACCGAGCCGTTGTGCGCCTCTAGTGGGGAGACCCATGGCCTGTCCATGGACCTCCGGGAATCCAAGGGAGATGTGGGAAACTCCGCTCGGGGAGATCATGGGCTTGCGGTCCCCCGCGCTGGAACACTTTATTGTCGTGCTCTGGATCTGAAGAACTCGTCAACGCGAATCCACGTCACTGCCTTGACCGCGTTTGTTGGCGCTCCTGGACGCGAAGCCATCTCCAGCAAATGACACGGACATGGATTTCAACCTTCGTTCGGGGTCAGTCACGGAATTCCAAGTCTATGACCACCTCGGTACGCACATAGTGCACCGCCGCAACAAGAGCAACAATGCGCACGAGTCCGTCCCCCATGGCAGCGGGAAGTGCTCGTGACCTCATGCCCTTTGCGCTTAAGTCCGCATGGCCGAACGGCGACATCGGCGCGGCGAACCTCAGCCCACGGAGGAGCGCAAAAACAATCCTGCGCAATATCCACAGAGAGAAGAACAACAGGAACGATTGGAATTCAACTCGGACGAGGCACCTGTCTACTACCTCCGCAAGGGGTGATCCATAAGGGTTTCTGTCATATTCTAAGGGAGCCCCCCTCACCCGGCCGCGCCTCGCCGCGCGCACCAGCACTACTCCCGGTGAGGGCCTGGGCGGCCATGGCGCCTCCCTGGGGCTCTCCAAGGCTTCCAAGACGGCCGAGGAGGCCCCCAAGACGGTCCAAGAGGGCCCCGAGTGGCCGAACGATCGCTCGAAGACGCCAAGGTTGGCCTCAAGATGGCGCAAGAGGCCTCCAAGGCGCCCCGAGAGGCCTCCAATCGGCCTCCCAAGAGGGCACCCAAAGGCAAAAATCCGCCGACCCCTTGGGGTCATCGGCGTGTGAGATGCTTCCCCCTCCCCAAACCCCTCCCCCAGGGGTCCAGTCCGGTCGTTTTGGAGGGGGGGGGTCCCGCCGGCCTCGGCTGAACGCGTCACGGGCCTCACGACGGGACATGAGGGCCCCAAGAGGCCCGCAAGATGGTCCAAGAGGGTCCCGAGTCGCCGATAGATCGCTCCAAGACGCCCAAGATGACCTCCAGACAGCCCAAGAAGCCCCCGAGATGCCTCAAGAGGCCCCCAAGAGGCGTCCCAAGAGAGCCCCCAGAAGCAAAAATCGCCCCATTCCCTTAGGGAAGCGTATGATTTTAGCATATTCGCCTCTTGGGCTTTCACAACGTCCAAGACGGCCCAAGAGGCCTCCAAGATCGCCCCAAGACGGTCCAGGAAGCCATCAAGCAGGCTCCAAGACGGCCCAAGAAAGCCCCAAGACGGCCCAAGGCCCAGGCGGGGACCCGAACGGAAATTTCGAGCCCTCGGCTCCAAGAAGCCTCCAGGAGGCCCCAAGAGGCTCCAAAAGAGCTACCAGAGGCCCAGAAGAGGCCCCCAACGGCTTCAAAAAAGCTGCCACGAGGCCCCCGAGAGACCTACCAGGAGCCCCCCAAAGGGCCGGCGATGCGGCGTAAGCCCAAGAATCATTGATTGCCCGTGCGTTCTTGAAGAATTGTGGCGTTATCGCCTTTTCGGCTTTCCGATGCTCCAACACGGCCCGAGAGGCCTCCAAGACCACCCCATCCAAGAGGGCCCCAAGACGGTCCCACGGTATGCCCCACAGAGGGAACACGAACCGAACCTCTGAGCCTTCCGCCCCAGGGATCCCCAGGAGGTCCCAAGAGTCGCCCAAGAGGGCCCCCAAAGGCCCCCACCCCAACAGGCCCCAGGAGGCACACAAGAGGCTCCAAAACATCCCCCAAGAGGCCTCAAAACTGCCTCCAAAAGGCCTTCCAGAGGCCCCTCTGGCGGGATTTGCCGTAGGCAGCTGGATATGTGCGTATATAAATATATGCATACATACACACATACATACATACATACATACATACATACATACATACATATATACATACAAACACACATACAGACATGCATGCATGCATGCATGCATGCATGCATGCATACATACAAACATACAAACATACAAGCATACAAACATACACACATACATACATACATACATACATACATACATACATACATACATACATACATACACACACATACATACATACATACATACATGCAGACATACAGACATACAGACATACAGACATACAGACATACAGACATACAGACATACATGAATTACATACATTACATACATACATACATACATACATACATACATACATACATACAGACATACATACGTTCATTCATTCATATATACATACATACATACATACATTACATGCATCCATACACACATACATACAAACATCAATACATGCATACATGCATACATACACGCATACATGCATTGCATGCATTACATACATACATACCTTGCATAACTTACATACATACATACATTACATACATTACATACATACGTACATATATACATACATACATACATACATACATACATACATACATACATACCTACATATATATACATACATACATGCAAGCATGCATACATGCTTGCATGCATGCATGCATGCATGCAGACAGACAGACAGACAGACAGACAGACAGACAGGCAGACCAGACAGACATACGCGCATATATGCATGCATGCATGCATGCATGCATGCATACATACGTACGTACATATACATACCTATATATACATATATATATATATATATATATATGTATGCGTACAGCTATCACTACATATTTATATGGAGGAAGAAAATAGAGAGTGAGAGAAAGAGAGAGAAACAAAAAAAAAAAACTATATCTTTACATATATATGTATATATATATATATACATCTACACCACCAACGACCGCCCTGCGGGCGATAAGGAGGTTGGGGGGGATTGAGATTGAATGCCCACCCTGACTGACCTCCAGCCTGCCACCTCGCTATTATCTCTCTCTCTCTCTTTCTCTGTCTCTCTCTCTCTCTCTCTATCGATCACTCTCTGTGTCTCTCTTTCTCTCCCTCTCTCTCGCCCTCTCTCTCTCTCTCTCTGCCTCTCTATCAGAGTCTCCCTCCACCACAATGATGATCGCGATGACGATGAAATCCCACTATCTACCAATCCGTCGACCTCAAAAGCCCGCCGCAGGCGCCGAAAAACGATTTGTTGTCGGACACCACAGGACAACCATCGACACAACCACCAGACAACCATCAGGACAATCACAAGACAACCACGAGACAACCATCGCATACTAGATGAGTGGGATTAGATAAGATGGGATAAGATGGGTTGGATAAGATAAGATAGGATGGGTTGTATTGGACAAGAAAGCCCGCCGCAGGCGCCGACAAAAATGAATTGATGGATTGGGCTGGGTGGATTGGATTGGATGGGATAAGATGGGTTGGATCAGATAAGATGGTTTGAATTGGAAGAATTGAAGTGGATAAGATAAGATGGATTGGATTGGCCCGCCGCAGGCGCAGAAACAAATGAATTGATGGATTGGATTGGGTGGATTGAATTGGGTGGGATAAGATAAGATGGGACAAGATGGGGTGGATAAGATAAGATAAGATGGATTGGACAAGATGGATTGGATAAGATAAGCTGGACTGGATAAGAAAACCCGCCGCTGGCGACGAAACAAATGAATTATAAAAATAGCGACATGCGTTAGCGCCGGGACGCCCGGGACACCCAGGACACCCCGGACACCGCCCGGCCAAACTGCATGGGACACCTCCCAGCCACCGGCGGACGGGAAACGGACTTTCGCTCCTACTGACACCCGGGACACCCGGGACACCGCCTGGCCCAACTGGGACACCTCCCAGCCACCGGCCGACGGGAACGCACTTTCGCACCTACTTCGGCCTAGCTACAGGAGGATCACACGCAGCTTCGCCTCGCCCGCACGCTCGACACGAACACGAAACCGAAACCGATTTCCCGGTGGGGGGTCTCCGTTTCACTGCGATCTCACCCCCCAACCTCCGACATATGTAGAATCGAGAGAGAGAGAGAGAGAGAAAAAAAAAAAAAAAAAAAAAAAAGGGGGACAGACAGAGAAAAAGAGAGAGATAGAAAGAAAGCGAGGCCGACGAGGTCTAACTATCAGTTGCAGCCGCGGCAGCGCGGCTTGTGCAAGCTCAGACTTCTGACGGATTGATCGAAACGCGGCGGCCGTTTTCCCCCAACTTGGGCCTCCGGAGGCCCCTTGGGGCCCAGCAGGACCATCACCAAGCGATCTGAGATCTCTGTGGCCAAGGCCCAAAACAGCAACAAGGCGGCCGAGGTCTTTGGACGCTGCGAGGCGCGCGTGCGCCAGTCGCCCCCGCAGATTGCTGCCGACTCGGTCGGATCGGCGTCACTCCCGCCGTCGCCTCGCTGACAGGCCGCATCGTCGTCATCGTCGTCGTCGTCGTCGTCGCCGCCGCCGCCGCTGTCGTCGTCGCCGTCGCCGTCGCCGTCGTCGTCGTCGCTCCCGGCTGACAGGCACGGGCGGCGCGCGGCGGAGGGGCGCGGCCCTCGGGGAGCCGACCTCGCCGTGGAGCAGGCCGCGCCTGCCGTCCGCCCAGCGCCCGACCGTGGCGAAGAACCTGGCGGGCAGGGGCGCGGGCCACGCGGCGTTGTCGCTGCTCTCGTTGTCGTTGCGACCGTCGTCGTTGCGATCGTCGTCGTTGTGATCGTTGGGATCGTCGTTCCCGTCGTCGTTGCCTTTGTGATCGTTGGGATCGTGGTCGTTGTTGTCGTCGTCGTTATCGCTGCCGTTGTGGCGGACAGGGGCGCAGGCCGCGCGGCGGCGGGCACCTCCCGTCGCGCGGGCTCGGGGGCCGAGGCGCGAGGGCTTCGGGGGCCTCCGGGGCGCCCCGGGCAAGACGACACCAGGGCGCGGATACAGTCGGCTGGGGATAAATCGAGAACCTCTGAAGTCCGGCGGCTAGCCGCGTCCGACCGGGCCCTCCCTCGGACCCTCCGGAGGCCTCCGGAAAGCCTCCGGGAGAGCCCAGGATCGAATCGAGAAGTCGGATCGGTGATCGAAATGACTCGGATCGGCGGAAATCGGCAGGCTAGCATGCGTCCATGAGAAATCGGAACCCAAATCGGAATCCCAAGTCGAATCGAATCGGAATCGGAAGCCATCGAAATCCAATCGAATCGAATCGGAGGAGTCGAAATGAGCCCTGCCCTCGTTGGTCCTCGCCGAAGAGGATACGCACCACCGCGGCATACACAACTGCATATGGTTGGGTATTTCGCCAGGTGTTATTGCTATGATTGTATGATTATCACGAGCTCCTCCTTCCTCGTCTGGCCCTCCCGCCCGGGGTGCAGAGCGACATATCTACCCCACCCCCGAGGGGTGTCTCCACACGTCGCGTTCCCCGGCTTATTTTTGAAAACAACTTAGTTTGATCGCCCCACCTGGCAATGACCGCTGCTGGGGCGGATGGCTGCGCCGCTTGACGATCCGGAAGCCAACAGCAACAGCAACAGGAGGAGGAGGAGGAGGACGACGACGAGGACGACGAGGAGTAGAGCACCCTGTATGGGACGACGACGACGACGACGACGACGACGACGACGACGACGACGACGGTGGCGGCGGCGGCGGCCAGGCCAGGTCATGCCAGGCCGGGACAAACCGGGCGGCGCGAGAGGCCCGTGGAGCGCCGCGAGAGGGGGCGGGGAGCGGCTGGCGCCTGCCGTCTGCGTCGCAGGCCAGGCCTGCGCCCGGCGCGGCGGGGGAGCGCGGGCGGCGGAGGGCGGCTCGCGGGCTTCCAGGGGCGAGGCGCCGCCGAAGAGGAGCAGGCGCGGCCTGCACGCCGAAGAGGAGCGAGCGGAGGACGGGGAGGGGGACGAGTCGAGCAGGGGACCGGCTACAGAAGAGATGCATTCCAGGATTGGCTCCCACGTCGAAGCCACAGCAAGTGCTAATAGCGCGCGCAAGTCCACGAAAGCTCTACGCATCTCTGATGCATTCGGCGGACATCACTTTTCGGGCAAATCAAATCTTTAGTCGATGCCCTATTCTCGGCGGCAAGCCAGGGGGGGAAATGAGAAGGAGAAGGCCTTCTCAAAGGCGGCGGGACTTCACAGAAACACTCGCGCCTTCTAGGAGGTTCTCTGCGTCTTCCGGGGAGGCTTAGAGAACCTCTCGGAAGGCCGGTGGGGACTTCCGAGCCTTCTGAGAAGGCCCGCCCCCTCTCACTTCCCCCCCCCCCCCACAGGCGCGCCACCGATATTCGAAGGAGGTGTCCTCTCGCCATCCCGCGCCTTGCCGCGTGCCTGCTGCCAGGAGAGCCCAGAGGCGAATCGATAAGTCGAATCGTCGATCTAAATTAATCGGATCGGCGGAAATCGGCAGCCGAGTCGGGAAAAGACGAACTGGGGGGCATCGGCAGGCGAGTAGGCCTCCACTGAAAAATCGAATCCCGGATCGGAATCCGATTTCGAATGGAATCGGAACCAGAATCGAATCGAATGCATCGAGGAATCTAATCGAATCGAATCGGATCGAATCGAATCGGAGGAATCGAATCGGAATCGAATCGAATCGAATTGAATCGATTTCGAATCCATCGAAATCGGATCGAATCGAACTGGAGGAATCGAAGTGAGCCCTGTGCTGCTGGGCACGCAGCGCAGCGGGCGCCGCGGCCCCTCCCGGGCGTGCCACGCCCGTGCGCGCCCGCGGCTTGCCCCAGCAGAGGGGGGGGGAGGGGCGAGGAGACAGAGGAGGGGAGAGGATGGAAGAGGGAGGGGGAGGGAGGAAGGAGGGAGGGAGGAGGGGGGGGGGAGGACAAGGGAGGGAGGAGGAGGCGAGGAGGGGAGGAGGGAGGGAGGAAGAGGGAGGAGGGGGGAGGAGGACAAGGGAGGACAGAGGAGGGAGGACAGAGGGAGGACAGAGGGAGGGGGGTGACGATGCGACGCGCGGCTTCGCAAGGTGCGTGCTCGACGGGTGTGGGGACTGGGGGCCAGGCGGGTGGCGCACTGAGCACGGCGCACTGGAGGGGGAGGAGGGAGGGAGGAGGGGGGGAGGGAGGACAGAGGAGGGAGGAAAGAGGAGGGAGGACAGAGGAGGGAGGACAGAGGAAGGAGGAAGGGAGAAGGGAGGATGGAAGGAGGGAGGAAGGAAGGAGGGAGCAGGGAGGGAGGGAGGAGGGAGAAGGAGCACCTCTGCAGCTACTGCCATAGTCGCCACCACTGCACCCACCACCGCTACCACCACGAACCCTACCAGCATGACTACCGCCACCACTACCACGACGACCAGGACCACGACCACGATCGCGACCGCCACAGCAGGCAGAACCACGGCCACTTAACCCACGACGACCACAACCCGGACGACACGACGACCGACCCACGTTTCGGTAGAGCGGGCTGGGCGTTTCACCTGCAACTTCCTCGCCATTTACGATCCTGAAAGTTTGAATATGCCATAGCTTCACGGATGGAGGGTGGGTGATGTTCAAAATGTGGTTCTCGCCTTAGCGCCGCGCACGTCTGTCTGCACAGGCCTGCAACAATGTCACAGATGCAGGGCGGCTCCGTTTTCAAAATAAGGCTCTTGCCTTCGAGCCGCACACATTCGTCTTTCAAGTTCACAACGGTTTCAAGGATGCGTATGGTTGAGGTCCTAGGAGCGCAGGGCGCAACAGCCACATTGATTCGTGATGCTGAAATCCCAGGAGTGGTGTCCTGGCACGGTTTGAAGCTGCAGAAGGCAACAAGCACGTTAAACCGCGGCGTTCAAGCGCAGGAAGAATGTGTTAGCACGATGCGGGAGACGGTGGGCTTCTAATGGGCCACTTCCCGCATTGGATATCACTTGTTTTAGTGGTACGTAGGGAACTTGGAAGGAGGGTTTGTTGCAACATCGTTGCTGTGTCTTGGGCTTACACTGGTCCTCCTCATCCGCCTCCTGCCTCATCCCTTTCCCTAACATATCACTCCTTACTGTAGCACCCCCAGACGTGGCGGTAGGGCAGGTCTGGCGCTTCGCCTGAGACCTCCTCGCCTTTCATGGTCCTGAGCATAAGAATCTGCAACAGCTTCACGGATGGAGGGCGAGCCCTTTCAAAATGTGGCTCTCGCCGTAGCGCCGCGCACGTTGGTCTGAAAGCTTGCATCGCATTCGAGGGTGGAGGGCAGGTGGACTTCAACATGTGGCTCTCGCCTTAGCGCCGCTTTGCAGCAATCTCACTGGCGGATGGCAGGTCCTTCTTAAAAATGGTGCCCTCGCCTCGGCGCCGCGCACATCTGCCTCAAAAGCTCTCAACAGTTTCACAGATGAATGGCGGGTGGATTTCGAAATGCGGTTCTCGCCTCAGCGCCGCGCACATTGTTCCTACACGTCCACAACCAGTTCGCTGATGGAGGGCGGCTCCTTTTCAAAATGTGACTCTCCCCTTCGCGCCGAGCACATTCGTCTCTAAAGTTTACAGCGGTTTCAAGGCTTCGTACTATCGAAGTCCAAGGAACGGTGTCCTGACACGATCTAGGATTGCAGGGACGCATCGGTAACGTTGATTCGCGATGCGGAAGTTCCAGGAACGGCATTCTGGCACGATCTAGGATCCTCAGGACGTGACAGTCACGTTGATTCGCGTTGCTCGTGTCCCAGGAAAGATGTTCTGACATGGTTCAAGATTGCCAGGAAGCAACAGTCACGTTGATCCGCGGCGTCGAAATCACAGGGATTCTGCTCTGGCACGGTTGATGATTCTCAGACGGCTGTCTCCTAATGGGCCACCTTCCGAAATGAGAGAGGGACCTTGGAGGGAGGGTTCGCTGCAGCAGCGCTGATGCGTCTTGGGCTTAACCTGGTACTCCTCCTCCGCCTCCGCCTCCTCCTCCTCCTCGGCCTCCTCCTCCTCCTCCTCTTCCTCCTCCTCCTCCTCCTCCTCCTCCTCCTCCTCCTCCCCCTCCTCCTCCTCCTCCTCATCATCATCATCATCCTCCTCCTCCGCCTCCGCCTCCTCCTCCTCCCAGGGGTGGCGTGCTCGAGGCCTGGGCCCGAAGACGGCCCGCGTCTGGCGCGCTGGGCAGCCCGTGCTGGCCCCAGGCCCCCGACCTCCTCGCCACCGCGGCCGCGGCTGGACGCAGCTCGGACAAGCGGCTCCAAGAGGGGGCCCCGAGGGAGACGAGGAGGAGGAGGAGGAGGAGGAGGAGGAGGAGGAGGAGGAGGAGGAGTGGGTGGATGAGGAGGAGGAGGAGAGGGAGGAGGAGGAGGAGGAGATGGAGAGAGGAGGAGGAGGAGGAGGAGGAGGAGGAGGAGGCGGAGGAGGAGGAGGAGGAGGAGGAGGAGGAGGAGGAGGAGGAGGAGGAGGAGGAGGAGGAGGAGGGAGGAGGAGGAGGAGGAGGAGGAGGAGAGGGGAGGAGGAGGAGGAGGAGGAGGAGGAGGAGGAGAGGAGGAGGAGGAGGAGGAGGAGGAGGAGGAGGAGGAGGAGGAGGAGGAGGAGGAGGAGGAGGAGGAGGAGGAGGAGGAGGAGGAGGAGGAGGAGGAGGAGGAGGAGAGGAGGAGGAGGAGGAGGAGGAGGAGGAGGAGAGGAGGGAGGAGGAGGAGGAGGAGGAGGAGGAGGAGGAGTAGGAGGCGGAGGAGGAGGAGGGCCTGAAGGATGGGGACCTGAGGACAGGCACGGGCCCAAGGGTGGACTCACACGATTGGAGGCACCTCGTCCTTGGGACCCCATCCATCACTCTAGAAAATGAAGGAGAAGAAAAAAAAACATACACATGCTCAAGGTCCAGCCCCCCCCACCATGCTGATGGCATCGGCCCCCCCCCCCTCCCCCCCCCCCACGATGGGTCCCCCCCTCTGTGGGTGTGTTGTGGTGCTGTGGGTGTGGCGTGTGTGGCGTGGTACCGTGGTGCTCCAGGAGATCTCCGGACGTCGTCGTCGCCGCCGCCGCCGTGGTCGTTGTCGGAGGGCTCCGAAGGTCGGCGCCTCCGCCGCCGCCGTCGCGCTGGACCCCCCCCCAGGCGCGCGGAGCGCGCCAGGGGCGGCGCTGGAGGCGCCGCGGGGGGGGGGACCCAGCGCAGATCCAAGAAATCCACGCGGAGCGCCAAAGCGAAACCACCAAGGGGCGTGCCCCCATCGCCAGGATCCTGACAGGAGTCCGGTCAAAACGCGCTCCAGGTCTGGTCTGGGAATGGACGTCGAAGGGATTGGACATCGCAAACGTTATGTCAATGCCAGCAGCCGCTCGACAGCATGAGGAGGCAGCATGTGTGTGTGTTCGCGGCAGCTGGCAGTCGTGCAAGCGGATGGAGGGCCCTGGACCCCCTCCGCCCCAGGCCCTCGCGCTTCCCGTCCGAGACTGCTGTCTGTCTCGTAGCCCTCCAGTGGCGATTCAGCGCTGGGAGGGCTCGGGTGTCTGCACGTCTCGGCTAAGTTCGATGAATCCTCGAATAGAATCTGCCAGAGCACTCGACGATCGATAGGAGCAAGGTGGACGGAAGCACGAGGAAGGGGACGGGCAACGAAGTAATATGGAAGATGGCATGAACACGATAAGAAAGCAAAGAGTTCGGGCTGCCGTGCATGATGCAAATGAGGGAAACGAGAGAATGATGGCATTGGTTTACTTGCGAAGCCAACAGCAGGGCTCAAATGAGCAGGGCGCATGAGAAACATGCATATCATCGGCAGAAGTCAGACCACGCCTTGACAAGATGAGTGAGCCGCGCGAGCCAGAAAGCAGAGACGGCGGGTCGAAAGCGGAATTAAAACCATGGACGACTACTACCATTCCAGCTGGACGCCGCTATAGATCAACGTACAGAGGGAGTATACAATGTGTCACGTACAAGAACACAACGTCATTGCACCGACCTTGCAGACGGCAGACGTGCTGCAGCGGATTTTCGTGTGGATTTCTGTCAATGCCGAACCCCGAAACGGCGAGCGAAAAACGAAATGAATTTTACGTGGAAGTAGTAGCAGGTTAAAAGATTGAACGGATAAGCAAACGAATACAAGCCCCAACTAGCAACAGAACCCTCCGCCGGAAATCTTGGGAGGCCACCAGGCTGCGCGGATGTTTCCTGTAACCTGCTCCAGGTCCAATTTCCAGCTTCCAACTTTACAATACGGTGTTCCGCTCCCTACTGTAAGTAATTGAAATTGCTCCATTCTTCACATTCCCCTGGGCCAAAAACCCTTGTAAATTGCTTGCGCCAAACTCGCGCTACCGAGGTCAGAATCCTTCAGAAGATCGCACTCCCGAAGCCAGAATCCCTCGTAATTCACATCAGAGTCGAGCCCCTGGACCAGAGTCCATTTTGCAAATCATGCCAGATTACAGCTCCCGAAGCCATCATTCTCTGAACATTATAATAGATTCGCGCTCCCGAAGCTGGAATCCATTGCAACTTACTCCAGATTCGCTCCCCCGAAGCCAAACTCCTTCACAATTTCCGCGATATTCGCGCCCCCGAGACCAGAATTCCAGGCGCATTACGCTACACTTGCGCTCCAGGAGCCAGAATCCCTTGTACATCATGCGACGCTCCCGAAGCCAGAATCCCTGTTGAATTACACCAGGTTCGCCCCCCCGAGGACAGAATCCCAAGCGATCAACAACAACTCCAACACTCCAGGTGATGCTGAATGTCAATGGCCCTCGAATGATGTTCCCAAAAGTTTTCAAACGGCATCGAAACGTTCCAGCATAGCTCTGGCATCTCCTATTATGTTTGGCGGGGTTGGCGGCAGAGGGCGAAGCCCTTACGGGCAAATGTGCGATCGCAAGCACAAGAAGGCACCTTGCGCATCGAGTGGCAAGGACGCTACAATTTGATTGTACGTCTTTCCGCATATTATATTGCAGGTACCTCCCCATGTGGTACGAACCACAATGGTTGAATGCATGGTGGTATAGGCAGTTGGATACAATACAAGTTTGGCACACAAGGCTACGACTACGCAGAAAGTGGGACGCTCGATCATGTGGAACATGTAACATGCTGCGCGATAGGAAACGAAACGCTAATCGAGTTGCGCTTGCACAGCCAGCTTTCAATGCAGCGCTGAAGGAGAACGTGCGAAGCGTGCAACACACGATCAATGTGATGTCGCTAGCGGCTCAATGTTTGCCGTGTCTCGAAAACGTGTATGAGGGCACGTGCGCTCTGAGGTTCTTACAGTAAAGGCCTAGCAAGCATCCTATTCCCACCAGCCCCTGTGGGCGTAGGGGGTCTAGCGCGCTTCCTCGTCCATCCCATTCTTCCCCTCTGGGAAAAGGCTTCTCTCTGCTACTCATGAATAAACACCCCCTCAGGGGAACGAAGAATGACATAAACATAAAAACTCAGAGTCCGCGCGGATTTCTCGGATCCGGGCTGGACTCCCTCCCTGGCCTCCCTGGCGCGCGGAGCGCGCCGGAGGCGCCGCCAGGAGGCTCCAGCGCGGATCCGAGAAATCCGCGCGGACCTTCGAGTTTGTATGTTTATGTCATTCTTCGTTCCCCTCCCCCTCCCCCACTCGACCGGCGACAAACCAGGGACAATGCCGACACCTCCCCAGCCATGCCTGTCAAAACACAAGACAACCTGCACTTTGCGCCAAACTACAGGCAAACTTTGAAGACAACCTCAAAAATGCCCCAAAAGTGTCAAAGATAATCAAAGAATCGCCCTCCGATTACTCCTTTGACTAGTTTTGAATGTTCCCCCTGCAGAGGGACACGCCCGACCTGAGGCAAAACGCACCTCATGCCTGGGCGCCCCGCGAGCGCTTTCTTTACTTCTCAGTTCCCTGGCAGGAGCGCGGGCCCCGCGGGCGCAGGCCCGCCGGCCACGCCAAAAGCCATGCAGGGCGAACGGATGCGGCCACATGTTGGACACAGTGGGGGCCCGACCACGAGAGACCTTCCACAACTACGTGTTCGATCATGGACCCCTCGCCACGCACCCTTGCCTCGGAAGACCGCTGAGAGACCGCCGAAAGCCGCCAGCGGGCGCGCGCCCCGCCACGGGCGGTGGGGCACGGCACAGTCTTCGGCGGTCTTCGGCGGTCTTTCGGCGGTCTTCGGCGGTCTCCGGCGGTCTTCGGCGGTCTTTCGGCGGTCTTCGGTGGTCCTTCGGCGGTCTTCGGCGGTCTCTCGGCGGTCTTCGGCAGCCTTTCGGCGATCTTGAGGGGTTTCCGGTGGTCTTTCGGCGGTCTTCGGCGGTCTGGACGGCGGCCCGACACGATTTTCGGCGGTCATCGGTGTGAAAGCCAGATATTTCGCGTTAACCAGGGGGTCCATGATCGAAGACGTAACCACAAGAACCCCAACCCTGAGACCCCAGGACGTCCATCGATTTTTGGTGTGGGAACGCCACGCTTTCCATCGCAGAAGCATCGAAGCCCAAGAAACCCAGGGCACCCTGGAGGCAAGCAGGGTGTTTCTTGGCATGGGCTTCCACTGTAAAAATAAACTTTCACTGGTCCGCGCGGAGCGCGCGAAGGGCGGCGCCGCAGGCGCCGCCAGGGGGGGCCCAGCGCGGCTCCAAGAAATCCGCGCGGAGCACCAAAAGCTTATGTTTGTGTGGTTGTTTTCTTCTTCGAACCGTGCTTAGGTCGGGCATGTCCCCCTACAGGCGAATTCTGGGAGAAAAATTAGAGGCCTCCTGGATGGGGTCCGAGTAGATTGGGTCAGCGGATCTAGCCGCCTCGCCGATGCATCGGCGATGCATCGCCAATGCATCGGCGATGCATCGGCCATGCACTGGCGACGTCGGCGATGCATTGGCGACGTCGACGTGAAGCAAATCGGGCCCCACATCGGCGATGCATCGGCGATGCGGCGCGATCCTCCGACCCCACCTACCCCGACCCCATCTAGGAGGCCAAGAAAAATGGAAATCGTCAAGCCAAACAAAAAAAACGGAGAAAAACTCACAGAATCGTCCCCACACTATTGGTCACTATTTTTGAATAGTTCTGTAGAGGACAAGCCCGACTTAAAATTTCACCAAAAAGAAAAATACGTGGATGGTTTTCGCTGAGGAGATCGACCAGAAACCTGGGAGCCCGGGAACCCAGAACCCACCGAAATCGGCCCGGAACCAATAACCGGGAACCTGGGACCCCGGGAACTGGGAACCCGGGAACCCGGCCTTCTACCAAAATCGGCGGGAAGCTTTCGCCAAATCCGTCAACTTCCGCTAGGACCCGGTCCGAGCAAGCACTGATTGGGGAACCATGCGTGCGCGCCCCGAGACCTTCCCGGGACGACGGGGATCGCGGCGGTGCCCTGGCACGCGCGGCGCACCCCACGGGCGCCTCGCACCTGGCCGGCGTCTGCACAGGCTCCCCCGATAGCTGCTGCTGGCGGCCCGT
>CAUYUJ010015163.1:57500-85000 GCA_963575745.1 Prorocentrum cordatum
GGCTTCCCGCGTAAATTTGCAAGAGGCCTCGGGAACACCGTTGGTTTGGACGCCCGAAACAGGTTCGGAAAAAATGGGCGCTGTACCTAACAACAAATGTTCTCCCAAACCGACAGCGGCCGCTGTTGGGCAGGCGGCTTCTAGTCTTCAGAGATCAACGCCCGCGGCGGCGCGGACGAGGAGTCCTGTTCAAAATAAACAGGAACTGCTGTTGGGCATTGTACCCATCTTTTCCGTACCCATGACGATCGTCCCGAGTTGGGAGTCCACACCTCTGACGTGTGCTAGGCATGTCCCCATACAGCAAGATTTGGGCGACAACTTACAAATACTCAAAAAACATACTCCCAAGATGCCCATGAATAAACAACAAATCGTCCCCAGACTATTTCTTACTATTTTTCAATATCCCTCCTGTAGCGGGACAAGCCCAACTTAATGCTAGGCTGCCCTCCCAGGGACCATCTTGGTGCTCTCCTGGCGGACGCCCCGGGGACGGCCCGAGAAGCCCCGAAAACACTCACAAGACGCACAAAGTGCTGCATGACATTTGAACTCTCCACTTTTCGGTGCGAAGCGGGGATTTATCCACATCCGCCGCCTGGGAGCCGACGTCCTGGTGCCCCAGCAGGCGGCGGATATGGACAGATTTTGGACCCCAGGGGCCCGAATATGTCCACATCCACTGCCTGCCGAGGCCCCCCAAACTTGATCCTCAAGGCGGTGGTCGTGTATAAATTCATGGCGATGGTGACATTGGATTTGAAGCTGTCCACCCCAAAATGTCCCCAGAGAACGCCAGCAGGCCCCGGAGAGTCGCCACAGAGGCCCCCTGAGGCACCTCCAAGAGGCTCCCACGAGACCCCAAGGAGGCCTCTGGGACCCCCGAGAGCCACCCATGAGACCAAAAAAGAGGCCTCTACAACCTGCTGGATTAAAAAGCGAAAACCAAAAAGGTCGCACAAGATGTGCGACGATGATCCCGTTAGGCCCCGTTAGGCCCCGGGGCCCGGGTACAACATTGAAGAGACCAGCCCGGGAATTCTCCGGTCGCTCAAGAAGGCGACCGGATAATGTTTTCGGAGGAAGTATTGGGCGGGATCGAGCTTCTCCGGTTCCTCTATCCTCGCCTGTAATATTATGATCGCCAAATGGGGTGGGAACCGGAGAATCGGGATTCCGCCAAATATTTCCTCACATAAAACTCCCCAATCGCTTTTCGGGGCTAACGGTTGATGGCGATTTCGCTTAGGATTTCCTCCGACAAAACTACCCGGTTCCATTTCCAAGCCACCGGAGACTGGTTAGTTCGCTTGGGGCATCCTCAAAACCACGATTGTAGACCCGATGCATCCGAGCAGAAAGTGACGATTTCGCTTGGGACTTCCCCGCAGCCACATGTATCGCCCAATCTGATGTCGCCAGAAAATTCGAATCCCGTGCTGGACCTCCGCGTTCAGTTCGCGCGTGCACCAGCGCGCCGACACTGCGTCCATCCGTCTGCGCGCGAGCAAGCGCGGGTCCTGATCATGCGGGCGGTGCGGGGGGGAGGTGCCCACACCCCGGCAAAACATCAGGATGCGTGGGCACCCAGAGAGGGGATGTAGGTCTCTGTGGATACGCCGCACCCCCACTCACCCAGTGATCCCCCCCGGTGGAGCCCCCATCAAGCGCGGATATGAGTGAGTCTGACCATGCCGCTTGACGATGAGTGGATCTGCGCGTGAGAGGGCCTGGGTGCGTCGAGGTCCTCTATCGGGTCCCGCACTTCTCGATCCAACAGGTGGTACTGCGCCTTTCGTCAACGACCAGGGCACGGTGGCAGCAGAATGCAAAACAAAGCAACGCATACACTTGCAAAACATAGCAAAGAAAACGCAGTGCAAATCTAAGAGGAGCCAGGCAGTGAAAGGCGCTGCCACGCAACGCATCGCGTGCATTGCATAGCAGAGCGAAGCGACGCAATGAATTTCTGCAAAGCAGAGCAACGCAGGCAGCCGATAGCACTGCACTGCAAGCAAAGCAGATACGTTCAAATCAAGGCAAAGCAAGGCCTTCCTGGACCCCGTGAAGAACACCCAGGACTGGAGCGGGAGCCAGAGGCGGTCCCACCTCATGCTCATCCGAGAACTGTGGCCAGAGCTGCCAGGGCGAGGGGCGGCTTTCGGTCACAGTGCCGAGGCTGCCAGCGAAAGAAGAAACAAGGCCTCGCCTTAGCTCGATCGACGCGTCAGGCAAGACCACCGAAGCTGGGGAAACCAAGAGGTCCTAAGACCACAACTCCCCGGACATCTCCCGGGCTGCATTCTGGCCGGAGTTTCGAGGCGGATCCAGCGGTGGCGGATCCAGGAATAGCGGTATGGGTGCCTTGTCCCCATCTGGCGAATCCATGATCTTCCATAGCAGAAGAAAAACCGCGATGAACGTAGACTTTTGGTGCTCCGCGCGGATCTATTGGACCTGCGATCTGTCAGGGGCGACGCCGGAGGCGCCGCCAGGGGGGGGGCCCAGCGCGGATCCAAGAAATCCGCGCGGAGCGCCAAAAAGTTTAGTGTATGTTTTTTGTTCCTCTTCGATTCCAAACCAACGTTTTGGAGACACCAAAAGGTACCGATACTGCTACTCCCCAGAGCTCTCCCGGGGTGCGTTCTGACCAGGATCCCGAGGCGAATCCAGCGGTGGCGACGAGGGAGGCCCAGGAGGCCGAAAAAGGAGAAAACAGCCGAAGGGTAGAGGCATGGATAGAGGGCGTTTTGTTCTGCTTCGATTCCAAGCCATCGTATCCTCTGGAGCCGCCGGGCCATCAGGATCTCGATGAAGCCGCTGCCGCTGGTGGTCTGGAGTGGGACGCACAGAGACATACTAATACCATGTGTCCTCCTTGGAGGCGCGTGTCCGACCCGAACAGATAGTATACCCATATTGTGGTACATCGTTTCCCGAGCGGCTTGGCCAGAAAGCACCCGCCACGACGCATGTACTATAAGACTTCTCGGGGCCCCCACTGTACTTCTAGGAACGCTGCGTGAGGAACGAAGAACGACATTTTAAAAAAGCTCGGAGATCCGCGCGGATTTCTCGGATCGGCGCTGGGACCCCCTGGCGGCGCCTCCGGCGAACCAGGGAGAGGGGTCCTGCGCGGATCCAAGAAATCCGCGCGGACCTTCGAGTTGTTATATGTATGTCATCTTTCCTGGCCGCGGCTGGCCTCGGTTCCGAACAGGCTCCCCGACCTGGATCGGAGGAGCGGCACGAAAACCAGAGCCCCTCCTGAACGCTAAATGTATATAAGTCCAGCGTCTTTCCTGCAGAAACAACATCACACACAATAGCAACAACGGCATCAACACCCACAACAATAACAAGAACAAGAACAACAACAACAACAACAACAACAACAACAACAACAACAGCAACAACAACAACAACAACAACAACATCAAACAAACAACAACAACAGCACCTGCAACAACAACACATGCAGCAACAACAACAACAACAACGACAACGACAATCACAACAACACCAACAAAAATAACAACACCTGCAACAACAACAACAACAACAACAACAACAACAACAACAACAACAACAACAACAACAACAATAACGACGACGAAACCAACAACCACGACAGCAACAACAACACTAGCACTACGAACAACAACAACAACAGCAGCAGACGCAGTGGCAACATTAACAACAGCATCAACAATAATTCTAAGACTGCTCGTTCTTACTTGCCCGTGTGTCATTCAAAACGAGTTCCCCACACCCTCGATACCCGCCCTTTTCGTCTTCGATCACACCCCTTTGGGGGGTATTATGTTCTCTTTGCGGGGGGCGGCAGGCTGAGACAGGCGGGCAAGCCTGAACGGGCGGACAATCCTTCGTGGGCGTACATGTGCCCGCCATTGGAAGTGGTGTGGGCCCTACAAAAAGAGGAGAGGAGAACTAGGAAGAGTGGGAGGCAGGGAGGGGGAGGGACGAAGGAAGAGGGAAAACGCCAGGAGAGAAGGAGCGAAGAGGGGGGGCATTTGATTAGAGGCACAGAGAGAGAGGGGCAAAAATATAAGAGAGGGGGGAGAGAGAGAAAGAAAGAAAGAGGGAGGGAGGAGGCAAGAGAGCGGAGGGAGAAGGGAGGAGGGAGGGGAGGGAGAGAGGATAGGGCAGAGAGGCGTAAGGCTGGCTGGTGGCCACTGTGGGCATTCTTTGAGGGCTGCAGGGACAGCACCCCCGAGGGCAGCCGGGAGGTGGACCAGCCGCGGCCTGACCTCAGTCGGCTCCCACATCCGCGCACAGGGGACAACAGCTCTGGTGGAAGGAGGGCCCCCCCACCTCCCTGGCGATCCCAGGGGAAGCAGGGGATGGAGGGCATCCCACCTTGCACCAAGGGTTTCCCGAGTGAGCGCACGTGAGTGCGGACAGGGAGCTGTAAAAGGGATCCGCCCTGGGGTCAGCCATCCAGTCCTTGCAAGGCATACCGCAGTCTGCCAGCGTGGGTGGTGGAGACCATCCGGATCCGCTCCCAGCCCCCACCCCCGACCCACCTCCGCGGCCTCAGTCCTACCTGACCCCCTTGGGGCCAGGACGCACTAAGCAACCGGAGACGGCAGGGCGAGGGCGAAGGCGACTGAGTCTGGACGGAGGAGAGGACGGGGACGAGGGACGAGGGAGGAGGGAAGAGGGAGAAAAGGATGGCTGGCCTGGGCTGGCCTGGGCTGGCCTGGGCTGGCCCGGGCTGGCCTCGGCTGGCCCGGACTGGCCGCGGCTGGCTCAGGCTGGCCTGGGCTGGTCGGGGCTGGCCTGAGCTGGCCTCGGATGGCCTCTGCTGGCCTGGGTTGGCCTGGGCTGGCCCGGGCAGGCCTGGGCAGGCCCGGACTGGCCTGGGCTCGCTCTCGCTGGCCTCGCCCCAGAAGGAAGGAGCAGGGAGAAGGGAGCAGGAGGCAGACGAGAAGCGAGGGGACACCATCCGGAGAGAGGGGGGCGCGCTGAGATGCCCCGGAGGTCACCTTCGCACTGCTCCTCTCGGGCCTCTTCCGACGGGAGGGGGGGGAGGGGAAGCACTGGGATGCCCCAGAGGTCACCTTCACACTACTCCTCTCGGGCCTCTTCCGACGGAAGGGGGGGGGAGGGGAAGCACTGGGATGCCGCGGTGGCTCAAGCCGCGGTGGCTCAAGCCGCGGTGGCTCAAGCCGCTGCCCCCGCCCTCGACCCACCTCCGCGGCCTCAGTCCTACCTGATCCCCTTGAGGCCAGGGCGCACTGAGCAGCCGGAGACGGCAGGGCGAGGGCGAAGGCGGCTGAGTCTGGACGGAGGAGTGGACGGGGAGCCCTGGAAATTCCACCACTCCCAGCTCCCATCAGGTGGGAGAACCCAGCACCCCCGGAGATGGGGAGGGGCTAGGAAGATCAGGGGATCCTCAACGCACTCCCTCCAGACAATCCGGAGGGAGGGGGGGGCGCAAGGACGACAGGGGAGGGCGCGAAAGGGGGGGGGGGGACGGACAGAAGAGGGCAGAACCCCGAGCCAAGCCGAGCAGAGACGCAGTTTCCCTGCCGCACCCCGTCGCGGCAACGAGAGCGCCCCCCAGGGGTCACCTCCCCAGGAAACCAACATAGCGCAGCAGGGGGGAGGGAGGACAAAGACGAAGACGGGGACGAGGAGGAAGAGAGCAAGAGAAGCAGAAGCAGGGACGAGGGGGAAAAGACACCGCGGGGAGAGTAAGGCTGCAAGGAGCAGTCGCAGTCGCCCTCCTGGAGAGTGCCGAAAGAGGCCACCCGAACCACGAAAGGATGAGGGAAAAGAGGAGGGAGAGAGAAGGGAGGAGAGGAGGGAGGAGGGAGGAGGGAGAGGGAGGAGGAGCAGGAAGGTAAGAGCGTGAACGTTCGAGGAAGTCCTAGGCGAAAGCGCCGTTCCTGAAGGAAGTCTCGGGCGGGAGCCCACGACGGGCGGGCGATCCCCTGACGGGCGGGTCGGGCGGGTGGGACATTCAAGCGGGATACCTGAGTATGGCGAGAGCGCGATTACTAAGTAAATTGTGGCGGCGTCCCTGGCGCAGCGTGTTTCCTGAGGGTCGGAAGCGCGATTTCTGAATAAATTGCATGTAAGTCACAGGCGACAGCGCAATTCCTGGATAAAAGTTGACGGGCTCTCTGGCGGGAGCGGGGGTCTTGATTAAATTGCGCAAAATCCGGATTCAATTGCGAGGAAATCTCAAGCGGGAGCGCCGTTCCTCAGAAAATTGCGAGGAAGTCTCAGATGGGAGCGGGGGTCCTGACTAAATTGCAAGGAAGTCATCGGCGGGAGCACCGATCCTGAGAAAATTGCGAGGAAGTCTCAGGAGCGGGGGTCCTGAATAAATTTGGAGGAAGTCTCAGGCGAGAGCCGTTGTTGTTATAATCCGGGGGGGCAGGGGCCCAGTTTGAGCACGAATACTTTCCCTGTCAAAACACAAGGTGCGAGCGTCGAGGGGCACACGTGTATTAAGAAAAACAGCATGCACCGCTGAGGGGGATCAACTACACGGCAACAACAACAACACCAAAAACATCAACCGCAACAACAAGAACAACAACAACCACCACAACAACAACAACAACAACAATCATTTTACCCGAACGCGTGGTGTTCTCCCCAGTGCCAGGGTTTTCATACGACACCAGGCAATACCCCCACTTCGTGGGGGGGCATTACAAGCTCTACCAAATATCCAAACGACTCTTCGCGACCACCCAAACCCAGCTTCCCGCCCTATGACGTTGGGACACTTCACTTCGTGGCGTGCGGACGACCGTGGCTACTACACTGGCGTGGGGTACACACCCACAGAACTTAAGAACCCAATGGTTTTTGGAGATTTCGGCGTGCGCGCGCGAAGAAAAAACGAATGTGTCCCGCATGGTATTATTTGACAGGGATGATGGCCCTGGCAGGTGCGCAACCGTTGTCGCAGAAGTTCGAAAAAGTTGCTCGCAAAAGCCCGTTTGACAGAAATGTTTAAAAAGTGTTGGTTTCCTACGAATCCGCAAGAGCGCGCGGGATGAGATTTTGACATTTTTTTGTTGAAAAACCATTGGTTTTTTGATGTTTTTATGTTAAAATCGCTCCGAACACTAAGCTTTTGGAAGGATTTCGTCTTGCGCGCGCGAATGTCCACTTTACCTTATTTTTTGCAAGGGATTCTTGAAATTTGATTATATTAGAACAAGAAATGTCATTTTATAGTGTTTTTTGCAAGGGAAAACGGATTACAACAAAACAACCGGATCTTGATCAACTCGAATTACCTGAGGCTTCCTCACGAAAATGATGAAAATGTAGCTGCGGCCTAGGCGGCGCAGGGGGGGCGCGCACCAGGGGGCCCAACAATAATTATTCTTTAGAATTAATAATGTTCAACAACAACAACAACAACAACATTAACAACAACAACAGCAGCAATAAAAGCAACATCAACAACAGCAACGGCAACGGCAACAGCAACAGCAACAACAAGAGCAACAACAACAACAGCAGCAGCAGCAACAGCAACAGCAACAACAACAGCAACAATAACAACACCAACAGCAACAGCGACAACAACAATAATAACAACAACAACAACAACAACAACAACAACAACAACAACAACGACAACAACAACAGCAGCAGCAGCAGCAACAACCAAAACAGCAACAACAATAATGATTAACAACGACAACAACAGCAGCAGCAGCAACAACAACAACACCAATCACGACCATCCTTTTACGATGTGTCCCTGCTATCTGCTCACATGCCAATCAATATGTGTATCCCAAACCGCGGTGCCTGCCCTTGTCGTCTTTGATCGTGCCCCCGTGGGGGTATATCTTCCTTACCTGCCACGCGTATTTAGTGCAGCCCCTAAGACAAGGGAAGGGTGGTAGAACCAAACGGGCAGATCGGGTGGGCAGACCCACAGCGGGCAGGTCGGGAAGGCGGGCCGAAGCGAGCAGGTCGAGCAGGCGGGTTGCTGAAGCGTGTGTACTGCATGGATCACGAGGGAGTCCCAAAGGATGGCGCGAATCCCAAGTAAATCGCGAGATTCGCCAGAACGAGCGCGTGATTCCTGAACGCCGAGGGCGCATCGTCTGAATAAACTGGGAGGGCGTCCCAAGCGGGAGCGCGATTCGTATACAAATCCTGAGGAAGTCCAGCGCGCGAGCGCGATTAGAAATAAACTGTGAGGATGTATCCGGCGGGAGCCGCTGTTGTTGTAAACCAAGGACCAACAACGCAGTTCGAGCCCCGTGACTTTCCCTGATAGAGAAAAAACAGGGTGCAAGCCTCAGGGGAAGCACTTCAGCCGAAAAAAAAACAATGATCACCAACGGGGGGGTCAACAATAACTATTCCTCACTCGTGACAGTTCAACCACAGCAACAACAAAAAATAACAGCAGCAACAGCAAAAGCAACAACGGAAACAACAGCAACAACCAGTTTGAGACTGTTTCCTCTCACCTGCTCGAGTGTCATTCAACGTGTATTTCCCAAGCCCTCGATACCAGCCTTTTCCGTCTTCGGTCGTACCCTTTTTGAGGGGGTAGATACTTTTTCCCTGCAGGCTGGGCCCCAGCAGGCGGCGGGGCGGCCGCGGACCGTCGGCCTGGCCACCGGCAGTGCTGATCTGCGGCAATCGGACCCCAAGAGGGACGGACACGGTACCGACCACGACGACGACGACGACGACGACGACGGCGACGACGATGACGACGACGAGCGAAAGCGAGAGCGAGTGCGACAGCGGAGCCACCAAGGGCAGGAAGGGGGCCACGCAGGGCAACAGCGGGGCCACGAAGGGCATGCGTATGGGGCCACAAGGGGCGTGAACGAGCGGGGGCCACGAAGGGCAGATAACGCGGGACAACAGAATGAGGGTAGCAACGGGGCCACGTAGGACAGCGAGGGGACCACAAAGGGCGACAGCGGGGCCGCCAAGGGCATGCATATGGGGCCACGACGGGCGCGAACGAGCGGGGGCCACGAAGGGCATGCGTATAGTGGGCCACGAAGGGCAGCGACGGGGCCGCTGAAGGCAGCACCGGGGCCACCAAGGGCAGCGAGAGGGCCATGAAGGGCGACAGCGGGGCCACGAAACGCATGCATCTGGGGCCACGAACGGCGCGAACGAGAGGGGGCCACAAAGGGCATACACGTATGGGGCCACGAAGGGCAGCGAACGGGCCACGACGGGCAGCGAGGACGCCACGAAAGGCTGCAACGGGGCCACGAAGGGCAGGGAGGGGGCCACGAAGGGCTGCAACGGGGCCACGAAGGACAGCGAAGGGGCCGCGAAGGGCTGCAACGGATCCACCACGGGCAGCGAGGGGGCCACGAAGGGCTGCAACGGGTCCACCACGGGCAGCGAGGGGGCCACGAAGGGCTGCAACGGGTCCACCAAGGGCAGCGAGGGGGCCCCGAAGGGCTGCAACGGGGCCACGAAGGGCAGCGAGGGGGCCACGAAGGGCTGCAACGGATCCACCAATGGCAGCGAGGGGGCCACGAAGGGCTGCAACGGGGCCACTGAAGGCAGCGAGATCCCGATTCCGAAATAAGCTGTGAGGGAGTCCTAAACGTGAGCGCGACCCCTGGGTGCCTGAGTGTCGGGAGCCCGGCGCTTGAGCAAATTGCGGGAATTCCGACGCAAGAGCGCGATTCTTCAGCAGATTGCAAGGAAGTCTCCAGCGAGACCGCGACTCCAGAGCGCCGAGACAGCGATTCCTGAATGCATTGCGAGGAAGTCCAAAGTGAGAGCGCGATTCCTGAGAAAAATGCACGGATGTCTCAGGCGGGAGCGGGGGCCCTGGCTAAATGGTGAGGAAGTCTCCAGCGGGAGCCGTTGTTGGTGTTGCTGTAATCCAGGGGCCAACAACCCATTTTGAGCATAGTGACTTTCCCGGTTGAAACAAAAACACATGGCACGAGCCCTGGGGGAATAACTTCAGTTGAAAAACCGAATGTTCCCAGAGAGGGAATAACAACAATATTTTTTCTGCAGCGAGATTTCAACAACAACAACAACAACAGAAACCGAAATGCCAACAGCAACAAAAGAAACACACACAGCTGCAAAAACAACAACAACAACAACAACAACCACTGCTACTACTACTACTCCTACTACTACTACTACTACTACTACTACTACTACTACTAATAATACTACTACTTCTACAACAACTACTACTACTACTACTACTACTACTACGACTACGACTACGACTACAACTACGACTACTACTACTACTACTACCACTACTACGAATACTAATAATAATAATAATACGACTACTACTACTACCACTACTACTACTACTACTACTACTACTACTACTACTACTACTACTACTACTACTACTACTACTACTACTACTACTACTACTACTACTACTACTACTACTACTACTACTACTACTACTACTACTACTACTACTACTACTACTACTACTACTACACTACTACTACTACTACTACTACTACGACTACTACTACTTACTACTACTACTACTACTACTACTACTACTACTACTACTACTACTACTACTACTACTACTACTACTACTACTACTACTACTACTACAACTACTACGACTACTACTACTACTACTACTACTTACTACTACTACTACTACTACTACTACTACTACTACTACTACTACTACTACTACTACTACTACTACTACTACTACTACTACTTCTACTACTACTACAACTACTACTACTACTACTACTACTACTACGACTACTACTACTACTACTACTACTACTACTACGACGACTACTACTACTACTACTACTGCTGCTGCTACTACTACTACTACTATTATTGCTACTACTACTACTACTACTACCACTGCTACTACTACTACTAATAATAATAATAAAAATAATACTACGACTACTACGACTACTACTACTACTACTACTACTACTACTACTACTACTACTCTACTACTACTACTCTACTACTACTACTACTACTACTACTACTACTACTACTACTACTACTACGACTACTACTACATTATAAGACTGATCGTTCCTATCTGCTCACGTGCTAATCAATACGTGTATATCAAACCCTCGGTACCCGCCCTCGTCGTCTTCGATCGTACGCCCTTGGGGGTATATCTTCCTTACCTGCCACGTCCCTAAAACAAGGAAAGAGAGGACGGGTGGAAGGGTAAGGGAGAATAATGGAGCACGAGAGAAATTAGCAAGAGGGGGGCAAAAAGCAGAAAACAAGTGGTAGAACCAGACGGGCAGACCGGGTGGGCAGACCCATAGCGGGCAGGTCGGGAAGGCGGGCCCAGGCGACGAGGTCGAGGAGGCGGGTTGCTGAAGCGTGGGTCCTGCATGAATCGCGAGGAAGTCTCGAGCGATAGCACGATTCCTAAGTGAATCGTGAGAAAAGCCTGCGTGGGCCACGAAGGGCATAAAATCCGAGGCCACAGAGGGCAGCGACGGGACCACGAAGGGCAGCGAGGGGGCCACAAAGGGCGACAGCGGGCCCACGAAGGGCATGCATATGAGGCCACGACGGGCGCGAGCGAGCGGGGGCCACGAAGGGCAGTCGCATACGGGGCCATAAAGGGCGACAGCGGGGCCACTGAGGGCAGCAAAGGGGCCACGAAGGGCAGCGAGGGGGTCCACGAAGGGCGACAGCGGGGCTACGAAGGGCATGCGTCTGGGGCCACGACGGGCGCGTGCGAGCGGGGGCCACGAAGGGCATATATTGCGTGGCCACAAAGGGCAGCGACGGAGCCACTGACGGCAGCAACGGGGCCACGAAGGGCAGCGAGCGAAAGCGACCGCGGAACCAGCGCGGGCAGCGAGGGGCATCGAAGGCGGGCGAAGGGCAGCGAGCGGCGACTGCAGGCATTAACGGGCTGGTCGGGCGGGCAGGCCCCGACGGGCGGGTCGAGCGGGCGGGTCGTTGAAGCGTGAGTCCTGCTTGAACCGCCAGGCAATATGCAGCGGGAGCGCGATTCCTGAGTGTCGAGGACCGGCATCTGAATAAAGTGTGAGGAGATATCAAGCGAAGCGGTTCGGTGGCAAGTTGCGAGGAACGTCCAAGCGAGAACGCGATTCTGCAATTATCCCAGCGCGACCCTACCTAAGAGTTGGAGCCCCTAGGAAAGCAGCATTAGTAGTAACAGTAAAGCTAAGTCAAAGCTAAGCTGAAGCTGAGCTGAAGCTGTGCTAAAGCTAAGCTAAAGCTAAGCTAAAGCTAAGCTAAAGCTAAGCTAAAGCTAAGCTAAAGCTAAGCTAACGCCAAGTTAAAGCTGAGCTAAAGCTAAGTTTAAGCTAAGCTAAAGCTAAGCTGAAGCTAAGCTGAAGCTGAGCTAAAGCTAAGCTAAAGATAAGCTAAAGCTAAGCTAAAGCTAAGCTAAAGCTGAGCTAAAGCTGAGCTGAAGCTGAGCTAAAGCTAAGCTAAAGCTAAGCTAAAGCTAAGCTAAAGCTAAGCTAAAGCTAAGCTCAAGCTAGGCTAAAGCTAAGCTAACGCTAAGGTAAAGCTAAGCTAAAGCTAAGCTACAGCTAACCCAAAGCTAAGCTAAAGCTAAGCTAACGCTAAGCTAAAGCTAAACTAACGCTAAGCTAAAGCTAAGCTGAAGCTAAAATAAAGCTCAATTAAAGCTAAGCTAAAACTAAGCTGAAGCTAACCTGAAGCTAAGCTAAAGCTAAGTTAAAGCTAAGCTAACGCTAAGCTAAAGCTAAGCTAAAGCTAAAGTTAAAGGTAAAGCTAAAGCTAAAGCTCCCAGGGGACTGGGGGAACTGCGGGGCGGATGCCGGGGAAACCGCCCGGGGCGAGGAGCACTGCCCGGCCCTTTAAGCTTATAAAGTAAGAACCCTTCTATGCAGAGCCTAGATAGGGAAGAAATTGTCAAGAAGTATCCAGCGGGAGCCGCGACTCAGTGGTAAATTGCGAGGGTCCCAAGCGACAGTGCGATTCTTCAATAAATTGTGAAGAAATATCAGACGGGAGCCGTTGTTGTAAACCGAGGGCCAACGACACAGTCTGAGCCTCAAGACTTTCCCTGATAACAAACGAGGTGCGAGCCCCGGGAGGGGCACTTCAATCGAAAAAATACAGTCTGTACCGGGCGGGGGGTTCAACAAGAATTATTCTTCAGAAATGAGAGTTCAACAACAACAACAACAGTAACAACAACCACAACTACAACGACTACAGCTACAACGATAACAACAACAACAACAACAACAACAACAACAACAACAACCGCAGCAACAACAACAACAGCAGCAGCAACAACAACAACAACAACCGCAACGACAGCAACAACAGCAACAACAACTATTACACCACAAACAACAACAAGCATAACGACAACAACGATAACAACAACGACGACGACGGCAACACCACCACCACCACCAATAACAACAACAACAACAACCACCACAACAACCAAAAACGACGACGACGACAACGACAACAACAACAACAACACCAACAACAACAACAGCAACAACAACAACATAGAAGCGAAGACTTTCGGAGGTCCGCGCGGACCTCGGACGTTCCCGTTAATGTGATGTTGCTGGTTTTCGAGAATGGAATGTCCGGGTGTTTCCAGAAGTGTCCATGGCCCAAGGTGTCCTAAGGATTTCCAAGGAGGTCCCCACAAGGAGGTCCCCACGGCCTCCAGAGCACCCATCACGAGGCCCAAAGGTCCCAGGGGGGGGCTCCAAAATGGAGCGCAAATATGGAGACACCTGTGGCCATGGACACCTCCAACCACCCCCCACACGTTCGTCCTTCTGGCCAAAACCAGCTCGACGCAAACCTGACCACGAGACCACCTCAGTGCATCGTCCTGGTAGCGCTCCCCGATCAAGGCCCGGCGCGCGGCGACGAGGGAGCGCCCCCAGAGGGCCCCCACGTAGAGCTGATAAGCGCAGGCACACACGCCGCCCTGCCCTTGTTCTGGGCATGGACCGACGGGCTGATAGGGACACGCAAGCCGCCGAATGCTGAGCCGTTGGGCTGGCAACGGACGCTTATCGGGTCCCTCAGGGGCCCCCGATAAGCGAGGCTGGGGGGGGGGACGATAGAGGGGACCAGCTCAGGGGAGGGAGACATGAAGCCTGAATTTGGTCGGGCATGTCCTCCCCCTGCAGGCGGATCTTCTAGGAAAAATGCAAAAAATAGTCAAAAAACAAAAACAATCTAAAATAGTAAAAAGTCGTCCTCATACTATTTTGTTGGCTATTCTTGGATAGTACTCCTGTAGAGGGACATGCCCGAATGAAAGCTTAAATCGGCGACGCATCGCCGACAAATCGGTGGCAGGCCCCCCCGACGGGGAAAGCCAACGTTCCTGGGCGCCCTGGGGCGCCCAGGCCCGGATCGGCGAGAAATACGTAGGCGTAGGCGCGATGTGGGGTCGATGCCTTCCCCCCTGAGCGTATCCCCCCCCTCTCGTTGCCTCTGACAGGATCGCCGCGGCACCAGTGGTCCACCACGACAGAACGCAGCCTGGGGGCACGATCCGCACCAAACCTTTGCGAAGTCTCGGGTGGCCTGGACGAGGCCGCTGCCGCTGGCGCCGGTGCCGGAACCTTCGAGGGCCAGACCAAAAACAGCAGGGACAGCTAAAGCAAGCAGCGCCCTCCCTGGAGCGGGGTTCGCAATGGATGCCCCCGCGCAACATACGATGGGACTCAGACCTGCTCCTCCTCCTCCTCCTCCTCCTCCTCCTCCTCCTCCTCCTCCTCCTCCTCCTCCTCCTCCTCCTCCTGGGGGTGGGGGACAATGTTCGGCCTCCGGGGACTCTCGCCGGGCCCCTGGGAGACCGAGGCAGGAAGCGGCTCGGGAGGAAGCGTCGGTCCACAGGGCGGGGTTTCATACGGCGTCCACGTCGCGAACGCAGCACAGCGTCCGATGTCTGGGTGGCTTCCAAGACCAGGGCGGCGGAAGGGCAGACAGAACCGCGGGCGGGAAACAACCATATCCATATCTAGATCATTGGCGGCATTGCGCGGATGCCCCGCGCGGAAGGTGGCCAGACCAGGAGGACGTGGATACGGACACTTTCGCCGCTCGTGAAGGAGGGGACGGCCCCGCGCGGTTCCCAGATCCAGGTCGGCCAGAAAGAGACCCCGAGGGAGGCGTGGTGGCGCCGACCCCCGTCGAGGCTGACCCTATTTTGCCTGTGCCCTGACCTCAGCCCCAAACACCCGACGACTGCGTCGTTTACGAAATATGGCCCCCTAAAAGCCTGGGCCCCTTCCAGGGCACCTGTCTCTCATCCCAATATCGTTTTTGTTGACAGCCCCGCGACCCGGCCAAAGGGCCTCCTGGCAGAAGGCGCCTCCTGAGGCCGAAAGCTATCCAAACCATCACCGTCGAATCGTCGAGTGCTTTCACGGCGCGAGGGGGTGGGGGAGGAGGAGGAGGAGGAGGAGGAGGAGGAGGAGGAGGAGGAGGAGGAGGAGGAGGAGGAGGAGGAGAAGAGAGGAGGAGGAGGAGGAGGCTGGAGTTGCGGGACCTGTGGCTACCACAACTACGGTTTCCGCGCGCGCTGCCGCAAGGCGGGGTGCAGTGGGCAAGGGCCCAAAGGCTACTCCTTGGTGCCTGCGCCCCCGCCTTGGCACGCGGCGACTCGTGGGGCTTGGGCTTTTCCACCTCCTGCTGTGTTTGAGCCTCCTTCTCGTCGTAAGGCTGGTGGCAGTAGTCGCAGCAAGGGATCAGGTGGAGGTGGTCAGCAGCAGCAGCAGCAGCAGCAGCTTCTCGATGTTGAACAGGCCAAGGTTTGGTTGGAGATGTCCTCTGCCCAGTTTGATGCGGCCGCAGCTGTGTTGTCTCAGTCGGCCCGTGACAAGCTCAAGCACATGCGATGGAAGCGTGAGAACGGGTTCGAAGGCCTGGTGTCGGTCAAAGAGGCCAAGGATGCGCAGCAGGCCATTGACAGCAAGGCGACGGAGCTGCAGCGGGCGCGCACGTCCTTCGACAAGGCCAATGTGGCCTTGCAAAAGGCTACCGAGCAGTTCGCGTCGGCCAGGACCCAGGTCGGTACGCTGGAGAAGGAGCTCAAGCAGATGGTGGAGGAGGCTAAGGCGAAGGCGGCTCGTGCCCCGCCTGCTCAGCCCGTCGCTGCTGAATCGGCGTTCTCGGCGGCGTCGAACGTGGCGAAGGTGCTCAAAGGCCATGCAGGAGCAGGTCGGCACGGCGCTGGCGGAGCCGCTCACTGCACTGCTGCAGGCGCTCACCGTACATCGTGAAGGTGGTGGAGCAGCGGCCGCTGGGACTGCGGACGTGCCTGAGGGCGCTGCAGCTGCCGGCGGTGGTGCGGCGGTGGCGCAGGATGCCCCTGGCGGCAGTGCAGCAGCTGGCGTCATTGATCTCAGTGGAGAAGGTGTGCCAGTTCCAGATGATGTGCAGGCGCAAGTCTTGTCTGATGCTGAGCGGGACACCATGGTGGCGAAGCTTGCCCCTGACATGCCGATGTCGGATGTGGACAAGAAGCGCCGTATCCAGGAGCTCCAGGAGGCGGCGCACAAGAAGCTTCGCTCTGCTGCTGCATCAGTCGACGGGAGGTCTCATTCCTAGCCCGAAGATCTGGAGGATTGTGATCATGAGTGCGAATATGTTCTCTACGTTTGCTGATCTTTTGGCGACTGACGATACGGAGGCGAAATCGTTGCTATTCGAGCGTGAGTGTGAGGAGGAGTCGAGTAGACTTCGCACTTCGGGCTGGAACTGTCTTATCTCGCCAGCCGTTGATTGCCTCGTTGGCAGAAGAGGATCAGGCAGGCAGTGGAGGTTTGTTGTGTTGTTGTTCGCAGCATCATGGGCTCGGAGTGATTGAGGGGGTAGACTGTATCATCGTGCCAGGCCGCGCTGCTTGCTGTTTGCATTCAGGTTTCTCGACCGCAGGTGTGCTTCTGGTGAATGTCTCTCTATGGCAAGATTAGGATGTCTGCTGCTAACTTGGATATCCTCTTTTCAGTGGCAGAGTGCGTGCGCATGGTTGGACGCCCGTATGTGATCGCGGGTGACTTCAACAATGAGCCAGGTGATCTCGTGTCGGCAGGAGCCATGGAATGGTCCGATGCAGTTATTGTGGCTCCCCGTGTCGGGACTTGTGCCCCTGCGGGGCGCACGTTGGATTACTTCATTGTCTCAGACGGTCTTGAGGCGACGGTCGCAACAGTGCACCCCGAAGATCCCCTTAGCCCTCACTCGGCGGTCAATTTGCAGATTGTGTCTACTGTCGGGAGGCCGAAGATGAGAACATACCGTACATCGCTTGTTTCCTGATGAGCGTCCTGCTGGCTGCGCGCGTTTCGACATGGAGAACATGCGGGCTACTGTTCGTCAGCTTATGCCGTCTGGGGAGGTCTCGCAGGAGCACCTGTCTCGGGGATGGGAGGCTTGCGTGTCTGCGGCTGAACATCAATGGGTTGATGTGTATCAGGTGACTCCCGATTTGGCTCGTAAGATGTGTGGTCGCGAGAAGTGCGTTGAGCCGAAATGGGTGGATGCCTTACCTAAGCTGCCCCCCACATTCCCGAGGGTATCTCCTGCAGTTCTGTGGCTCCGTAGTCCGGGTACGGCGCTCACCCTTGTAGGATGTTGGATACAGCCTCTCACCCGTATTCGCGCGCTGGCCTCGGCAAGAAAACTGCTGAGGACGGCGCCAGCGGCTGCGACGTCTGTGCCAGACGGTGACGTGGGAAGGTGGTGGAGCATTCTGCCCCTTATTCCGTTGCAAGGATTGGAGATAGGCGCGATCAAGATACTGGCGAGTGGCGTCAAACTTCGTGCTTCGCAGCTGGCTGACAGCGACATGAAGAACCGCGTTCGAGAGTTTCGGAAGTGGGTTACAGCCCAAGCGGGGGCTGGTGCTGGAAGCCTTTTCGCCATCACGCGTGAGAAAGTGCCCTGGGTTCCGTGTGCACCTGATCGCGAGCGTTCCCATCTGCCCGTGCACAAGCAGCGTGAGATGAGCCTGTTGCAAGATGAGTGGTCCAGGTGGTGGAAGGTGGGAAAGTGGCATGAGTGTGCAAGCTGGCCCGCGGACCTGGGCGTACGGCCTCCCAGGCCGAGCGTAGAGCAGCTGCGTAAGGCCTTGAGGACGCTCAAGAAGGCTACTGGAATGGGGTTCGATTCCATACGGCCGCGTCAACTGTTGGAGTTGGACGATGAGGCTCCGGAGTGGTTCATTGATCTGATTATGGCGATTGAGGCGTCGGCGCAGTGGCCCACGTTCTGTGCGAAGATAGCCTTTCTGCAGAAGAGACTGGGAGGTGTGGGACCTATTGCACTGATACATGTATTGGCGAGGGCGCAAGCTCGACCTCGGAGGCCTCTGGCTTTGCCTTGGGAGAAGGCGAATCATCGCTCATATTCCTGGGCCTGTGCTGGGAGGTCTTGCGAGCGTGCCGTATGGCAACAAACAGCTTGGTCTGAGTGGGCTACGTGTAAGTCTCGGGATTCCTGTCCTGGTCTTTGGTGCTCCGCGCAGGTTCTGTTGGATCTCCTGAAGGATTTTGAACAGGTCCAGCATCACTGGCTTCTGCAGGCGGCGGTGGCTACTGGGTCCCCTTCCGCGGCAACTTCGGCTTCAGGTGGAGCTATATCGGATTAGTGACTGAGCAAACCGTTTTCCCAAGGGACGGCTGGGCGACAAGAATGCTCAAGTTGGCGCTGAACCTTCCCCTGGACCAGGTGCATGCATTACACCATACGGTGATCCACATGGTTGTGGTAGATGACTTGTTATTGCAGCGTGTTGGCGGTCGTGATCGCGCGTGTCGCGAGCTTGTCTGGGCCACCAAGGTATGATCTGCAGGTGCACGCTGACAAGACGCGCGTTCTCTCTAATGATGCGGAGGCCCGCACTGTGATTGCTCGTCAGCTGGCCCGAGCCACAGGGGCGCTAGCGGCGCAGCATGAGAGGAACCCCGGCGTGGACTGCACTGCAGGCAGGCGTATCACGAGAACTGTTCGACGGACTAAGGTGACCCAAGCGCGATTGAAGGTCAGGCGCGTGAAGAAGTTCTGGACAGGAACCAAAAAACGTCTCGTTGGTGCGCGTATTGCTCGTGCGGGTATTGAGGCAAGTCGTTCGCATGGCATGTCGGTCACGGGCTGTAACTGCGGTGAGCTAGTGTCTGCTCGGGCGTTGGCCTTCTCGGCGATGGAGCCCCGCACGTCTGGTAAGAGTCGGACTTTCTCCTTCATGTGCTACGGCAAGATTGACCCGATGTACAAGGCGACGCTGCTGCCGATTGTGGCCTTTGTGCGGGCCCTCTGGGGGTCTTGGGTGCCTGTTCGCATTCTGGAGGCTTCGACGCTGGGTTGCCAGGGGATCAAGCACTGGACGCAGGTTCAAGGTCCCTGCGGGGCCGTCTGGCTTTCTCTCGAGCGCGTGGGATGGACCGCGATGGAACCGTTTAAGTAGCTGACGCACGAAGGGGACATGATCGACGTTAGGGAGGTGTGCCCGTGGTATGTCACTCAGCTTTTGGAGCGGGCGATTTGGGCCTGGCAGTGGATGCATGTTTCCTTGGAAGACCCGTTGGGGCATCTGGAGAAGGGCGCTGTCTGGGAGCCGATTTGCTCGATGATTCCCACGGGACGCTGGATTTCGGAGGAGTGCAAAAACCTGCCGAGACTCGATTTCGCTCAGAGGGGGTACTTGAGATCGGAGGTCGCGAACGGGCAGTGGCCGATGGCGAGAAAGTTCGAGGCGGGATATGTGGATGATGATGACTGTCTTTTGTGTGAGTCGAAGGGCGCGCTAGAGCACAGACACTTCTTCTGCGAGGGTGCTGAGCGACTACCTGTTCCGCAAGAGTTTCGTGTGCTGACCGATCGGGCTGATGAGCCCGCAGTGAAGCTTTTGCTTGAGAGAGGTCTGCGGGCCTCGACGCCGGTGCCTGAAGGGTGGGCGCCGCCCTCCGAGCAACAGATGGTGTGGCGTAGGCATGATGGCTTAGGTGTAAGTCAAGCGCGTGAGGCCTATCTGGACGGGTCTGCGTTTGAGGGCGATTGGGCGGCCGGCTCCGTTGCGGGCTGGGCCATCGTTACGCTCACGTCGGATCCGCTCGGAATTCTGGTTGTGGTCTATGGTCTCTGCGCTGGCCCTGTTAGAGAGATTGAAGGGGCGGAGTTGACCGCTCTTGCCCAGTTGCTGAAAGTGGCGGTTCCTCCGATTGAAGCCGTCACTGACAGCAATGTTGTTTTCGAAGGCACCTATGAGCGCGGTCCTGAAAGGACTACGGCATTTTGTTGCGCTTGGGCTTCTCTGTGGCGTTGTTTCTGCTCTTGGACGACTTCGGAGGCCTCGGCGAAGGCGGCCTGATGGTGCGAAAGATAAAAGCGCATCTGCCGATCCTGGCTGTTCAGTCGGGAGTCGTGTCCAGGCGCGATAGGCTGGGCAACTATCAAGCGGATGTATGGGCCAAGTACTATACTGCTAGAGTGCGGGTGCCAGAAATTCGGAAGAGACGGCTGAAGTCTCATGCGTTGGCCGAACGTGTAGCGCACTGGCTTGGCACCGTCGGGGCCGCGACGAAAAGTCGGGATTGCGCCGTCCTCCGTCACTCGGCGAGACCGATTCGGCCCCGTGCGACTGGCCCGATTCGGCCCGAGCGACTGATTCTCGAGCATGATTGGTATGGTCCTGACGGCAGCCGATGGTGCCGCCGTTGCCGTGTGTCAGAGCCTGGGCATGCCGAGTGCTCAGGTTCGATCGTTGCCAGAGCTGCGGAGGCCTCGAGGAAGCTCATGGTTAGAGGGGAGACGCCGCATAAGCTTGTGCCTCTCGATACGCCGCACACGCACAGGGCGCAGAATAACCCTGCTGTTTGCGTGCATGGTGTGTGGTTCGTTTTCCGCAAGGCAGTCGAAGAGCCTCCTTGCACCCTGTAGGGGACCAGGGGCTCATGGGCAAACGGCCCTCAGGAGGCTCGAAGCTGGCTTGCTCCCTGAGGGAGCGAGGGTGGCAGCCGTGTTTACAACAATCTAGGCTGCCTGCTGGCTGTGACGTGCTCGGACGCGCGCCTCGATGAGTCGGCACGAAGAGGAGGATGAGGAGGAGGAGGAGAAGGAGGAGGAGGAGGCGGCGGAGGAGGCGGACGAGGAGGAAGAGGAAGAGGAGGAGGAAGAGGAGGGGAGGAGGGAGGAGGAGAGAGGAGGAGGGGGGAGGAGGGGAGGAGGAGGAGGAGGAGGAGGAGGGAGGAGGAGGAGGGGGAGGAGGGGAGGAAGAGGAGGGCGGGAAGGGGGGGGAGGAGGAGGAGGAGGAGGAGGAGGAGGAGGAGAGGAGGAGGACGGGGAGGGGGGGGGAGGAGGACGAGGAGGGGGAGGAAGAGGAAGAGAAGGAGGGTGGGAAGGGAGGAGGAGGAGGAGGAGGAGGAGGAGGGGAAGAGGAGGAGGAGGAGGACGAGGAGGAGGAGGAGGGGGAGGAGGAGGATGGGGGGGAGGGAGGAGGAGGAGGAGGAGGAGGAGGCGGTGGTGGTGGTGGAGCCGTTGGGGGCCATGTCCGATCCGCTTGCAGCACGTCGGGCCCCTAGGAAAAAATATGGAAGCAAACAAGGACGCGGCCTCTGCCTGCCCCCCCCCCCCCTGCCGCCCACGGCGAACGCCGCAGCTTCACGCTGCAAGAACGGCCGCTTCGGCAGAGGCTCCCGTCGCAGACTTTACACATCAAAACTCGGAGGGGGAGGGGGGGGGGGGGGCGGTTACCCCTTCATGGGGCGAGCCGCACACCCCGCACTGCTGAACCCCTGGCCTCACGAGGCCTGGGGGGGGGGGGGGGGAACAAAAAAATACAAAAAAACATCCAGATTCACTACCTGTAGCCGACCCTCCCCCTCGCGCCCAGGGCTGCCCTGCTGGCTGTACTTATACAGCGGCAGCCCGTGGAAGTCGGCGCGGGGGGGGGGGGGGGGGGGGGGGGGGGGGGCGAGCGGCGGCGGCAGCTCTCGGAGGGAGGGGAAGCAAGACACGCTGACACGCTGGCACTACTGCCCCTCATCCCTCTCACTGCTCCCGCTCGGTCTCGATATCTCCCAGTCGAAACGCTGCACACCGTAGTCAGATTCACCCAGCACCCTGGTGCACTCATGCAGACGCTCCAGCTCGTCAGTCGGGTAGCTTATCTGACTGTCTGGGTTGCGCCTCGTGGTGACACGGTCGGCCTCAAGGTGCGTGTCATTCACGACTGGGTGCATGATATTATCTCTCTGGAGCTGGATGTAACTGAGCTGGCTGTTCAACATACTGCACTGCCCCCGAATGGTGGAATAGCGATCGCGCAGGATGTGGTCCGTCGACAGGTGGGCTTGCTGAGCTGCGTGCACTCTACCCAAGTCGTCATTCTGATTCCTGCGGGTCGGAGCTGCCTTCGAGCGAATCGGACCAGGCGGACCAGGAGGGGCACCTGTCGGCTGGCGAGGTACTGGCTCTGCGCTTGCACCCGTAGCAATAGCTGGCGCAGCCTTCGCTGCGGCCGTGCCCGTGGCAGATGCTGGCGCGGTCGCCATGGCTCACAGCAATACAAGCAATCGCAATATCAGCTGCTCTGCGCGGTCCCCCTGCAACAGCTCGATCGAGACGGCTACACTCAACGACCTCTTTCCTTCTCTCCCCTTTACTATGGCACTGTGCGTCTTCAGTGAAAAAAATCACTGCCCATTTAAATACGCATATTGCAACTGTTGGGACATCTGACGCCTAACGAATTCTACTGCTCTGACTAGCTGCCCGACTCTCTGCACCCCGTTGTCCCGCACCTTGTAGAGATTCGCGAGCTTCCGAGGATCGCGGGCTAGTGCACGTGCGCGCTGCATCACACTCTCTGGAAATTCCCCAGCTGGCGCCCCACTGTCCTCTCCAACTCCGCCCTGTGCCCTGCCCCCGTCGGCTTGGACCCCCCCGGGTTGATCAGCCCCAGGGCGAAGGCGCTCTGGAAGGATCTGATGTCTACCGTGGGCACTTGAGCTGGGGGTCCCTTGGCCAGGTGGATCGCCGTCCTGAGGTCGGTGCCCATGTTGAGCGAGTACTGGAGTTTTGCCTTGCGCTCCTGCTCTGGCGCTCCGTCTGGGCTGTAGCACTCCCTCGAACGGAACATCCTGAACAAAAAATCGTCCACGTATGCTTTCCCGTACTCCTCTGGACCTGCTGCTTCCATCCAAGACGCGAGTACTCGCTTGGCTTCCCCCTCGGCCCCCTCGCCCCCGAACGCGTCGTGCATCGCCCCGACCACCCCTGCCGCTATGTGCACGTGGGGGGTGGGGGGGGGGGGGCAGCGCGCGCCCCTTCCCCGCTTCCTTGACAGCCTGGCGGCACCCCTGTCCAGCCTCGAAACCTTCTCGCACGACTGTGGCTGCGCGAAGGGGGGGATCCAGAACTCGGCGCACACGTTGGACATGTCTCTCTGCGCTGCTGCGACGCGGAGGGTTAGCTTCTGGACAGCGACAAAGACATGCTGGAGTTCTGGGGCTGCGGCGACGTTGTCTGCTCTCACTTGCCTGTGCCCTCTGCCCCTGCCACCTCCTCCTTTCCCAGATAGCTGCTGGCCCCCACTGCTGCTGTCCGCTCCGCTGGCCCCTTCCACCGCCCTCTTCTTCTTCGCCGACGCCCAGGACATCCTCGTCTCTGCCAAATCGCACTGCGTGCGGCCCAGGACGGCGGCACGTGGCGCGCGTCTGGAGGTCCTCGAAACTGCTAGCTTGATACTGGCAAACACAACAGATCATCTCGCTCTCTCTTACCTCAATCAGCTTTTGTTCCCACTTCGAAAAAAAGCAATGTAGCAGATGCCCGCCCCCTCTGCTGCCCTTGCTGCATGGTCTGCTGCCACTCTCTCACTGGAAATATCGATCTGCACCACGGGCACTGGTTCGTGATTACAAGCTTAGGTATGAGCGGCTCTATCTTGTGCTGCACTCTCCTGCGCGCTGCCAGCGCCGCTGCTGTCCGAAATCTACAGCCACATACACCCTCTGCCCCTCCGGGTCCCCGCTCTTATAGTCACGCCAAAACCTTGTTTTTATCCAGTTCTGCTGGGTTTAACTCTTCGGGCTCTTTGGTGTCTGTTTGTGGTCTACTTTGTCTCCATTCTCTTGCTATGCTATTCAACACTGAAGGGTCAGTCTTAAGCCACCTCTCTTTTTCTTCGGTTCCATCTGTAAATAAACTCATGTCGCTCGAGCGTTGATCGTACCACTCCTTAAATTCTCCGTCGCTATTAGCAAGGTAGCGCATGTCCTCCAAATACTGCTTGGCCCACGGCGTGGGCTGTGTAATGTTATTGTGCTCATTGGCGCGCTTTATCCCTATGTTCTGGTCACTCTTAGACGCGCCGAATACTGCTGCAATGACTGCCTCATGGTCGTTCGGGAATTGCGACCAGCGCTTGTACCACTTTAGCCTTCTGACTCTGAGCTCGTCTGCGCTCCTGTTGATCCTCCATTCCCTGAATACCTCCTCCACCGTCGTTGTCCTCTTCCTTCCCTGCTCGCCAGTCCAACAGTTCTTTCCCCTCGACAAGTACCTGAGCAACTTACACAGAATAGTGTCGATCGTGCCAGTGTACTTCTTACTTATCACAAAACATGACAACCCACTCAACGCTGCACCCACAATAAATGCGACGAACATGCTGCGCTTGATAACCTTCGAGGTCTTGGACGACCAGAACGTGCTACACTGTCTCCATGCTGCTCTGGCTGCGTCGCAGCGTCTCCTTATCTCGTTCCCTAGTCCCTGGTCCGAAGGTGCGCACGACCCCAACACTCTCATCTCTCGCAAGGCCTCTCTCCTGAGTCCACTCGTCTGCTTCCTCGGTGCCCGAGTGCTTCGGTAGCTTCGTTCACCTCGTAAAACTAGAAGGCGGCTTGTCTTGTCAGGGTTGAGCCGCCAGCTTCCTGCTGTTCGTGCCTCCTCGAGCCTACCACTTACCAGGTTCCGCTGTTCTACCGCTTCCTCTTTTCTTGCTGCCAAAGGAAGCATCGTAATTTTTGCAATATTATCCACGAAGGTGCCAATGCTCAAGTCGCAGAACTGCTCATTTATGCGGTGCTGAGTGTCGTTCACCTGCTGTCCTTCCTGTTTTCTCTCTCCCTCTAGCCAGCCTGTGACGATTGGGTTGTAGCTATCGTTAAAGTCACGCGGTGCCAGCGTGAAGCCCATCTGGGCCCCTCTGTTGCTTTTCAGGTCAACTCCTTCGTCGGCTGCCTGTAAGGGCAAATCAGTGCGCCACAGCGCTCCGTATGCATACGGGATGCCATGCCCCTCGGTGGTGCATCTATTTGTTCTCGGGGTAACGCTCTGTCGGTCGACGCGAATGCGTTTGTGCAGTCAAAGTTGCTCATGCTAAGCGATCCCCCATGCCTGCTCGCATCTCCACTTCGTGGCCAGCAACACCAGCGCTGAATTTTCCCGTGACACATGCGCTAGTCCTCCGCGTGCAAAGCGAGGCCGGGCAATATGCAACGCTCTTCTGTGTATCCCACTGCGCCATGCCATGCCAGCTGCGCAGCATGCGTGCACGAGGCGCTTCCCCGCTATTCCTATATTATTATTCGCTTTCTCTGCTGCAAAGCTGTGCGATCGCAGCATGTTTAGCGGATAGTCTGGCATTGTCTGAAGTGCCCCAAAATCTTCAGCAACATATTCGGCGCTTCGTACTCTACTTCTTTAAATAAAGGCATTCCCACTCCCGATAGTTCCGTTCTGCCAAACTGCCAGTGTGGGTCCTCAATAACTTCCTGTGCTGGCGCCCCCTCTGCTCGCTGACGCGCTCCTACTGTTTCACCTGGGTTCCAACCTAACTTCTGCAGGATCTTTCTTCCTTTAGCTAGGATGAAGTGCGCGCTGTGCTTCTCAAGCTCATCCTCGTCTTCCTCTTTCGCTGCTTCTCTGATCATTTTTGCTTCTAGTCTCTTTGTTTTCTCGGTTGGTCCAGACAGGTTAATGTTTGGCCCAATCAGCATCCACACGATTTCAACAGGGAGACCCCACTCTGGATATACTCGTCGATGTTTTGCCTTTCTGCAGTACGCTTTCATGGCCCACAAATCTTTCTGCGCTCTGATGTTTAAATCACCGTCTGAGGGGGGGAATGGAAAGTCACCATCGTCCAGCTCGCAGTCGTTCGCATAGTCCTGCCTAGTCTGTTCCCAATCGAGCGGGGTGCACGCAAGCCCTCCCTCATGCGGATCACGACCTAGCTCCTCCCTCCACTGCTCGCCTGACCAGTGACAACGGTGGCTGAAGTAGAATCCCTTCTTTGGCCCCCGCCCGTTCCGCTGATACTCTACTCTTAGTCTATGCATGTCAGCGAATCTGTTCTCTTTGTATGCCTCCCAGATCTCTCGAACGATACCTTCTCGCTCTGCAGCTACGTGTGTTTCCCTGAGTTCCTTCAGTGTTGCTGTCACCATTTTTAATTCCTCCTCCACCTTTGTCCTGCTAGCCTCTGTGCCCTCCTCGTGTAGTCCTTCTCTGTGCTGCCTCCTCTTCTCCAATAACTGCATCCTTCTCGTACGCATCATGACGTACGTGCTATCATTGCTGCGCGCTCCCTGCTTGAACGTGCCATGCAACACCGCGTTCACACACCCCACGCACTTTTTCCATAAGAAATCAGGGGGCTTCTTAGAATACAGCTGCTCCCAGATATCTATAGGTACCTTTCTTATCTGCTCGTCTATCTTAGTGAACAGCTCTTCTCTTCTGTAGCCTTTTCTGCAAGCACCTCATCAAGCTCCCCCGATCTATCTTGTCATTGTCACCTGTCGGGTACCCGTGGTTGGTGACTGACATATCCACGCGTATACCTATCGGGATGTGGTCCCTGAGCCTCCTATCTGGGATCATCTGGAGTCTGTACGCTGCTCTATACAGGCAGCTGCACTGAGAGACAAGCGGGATGGCCCCGACGGGGACAGCCACGTGATGAGAGACCCCCGAGCCTGTCCAGGCGCGCGCTCCGGCCAGCGTTCGATGGGAATCCAGCCCCTGGCGCCGAGCAGGCTCCCCGGGGCCCGAAGAGGCCAGAATTCACAACAACAACGACAACAACCACAAAGATCATTTTAAAAATGTTCGCCCGTATCTGCTCGAGTGTCCAACAACGCGTATTTCCCAAACCCTCGATACCCGCCCTCTTCGTCTTCGATCGAACCCTTTTTCGGGGGGTAGACTTTTCTTCCCTGCAGGTCGGGCCCCGGCAAGCGGCGGGGCGGCCGCGGACCGTCGGCGTGGCCAGCGGCAGCGCTGATCGGCGGGGCGGCCGCGGACCGTCGATCCGACCCCAAGAGGGACGGACAGGGGACCGACCACGACGACGACGACGACGACGACGTCGACAACGACGACGACGACGACGGCGACGACAACGACGACGACGACGACGACGACGACGACGACGACGGCGACGACGACGACGACGAGCGAGAGCGAGAGAGAGAGAGAGAGAACGACTGCAGGGCCACGAA
>CAUYUJ010015163.1:90000-105000 GCA_963575745.1 Prorocentrum cordatum
GGAACAGACTCCTGGAGGCGGCACCGCCGCAGTGCGCCTCCCACGGAGGCACCGAGTACATTGCCAAAGGTCCCCGACCCGCACCCAGGAATGGCCCGAACGGGCCTCCACGGCAGGACGCGGCGGGACGATAAGCTGCACCCCCCCGAGGTCAAGGCGAGGCCAGAGCGGCAGAAGGTGAGCAGACAGCTTAGCTACCGCTTTGGCAACCGAAACACTACGACTCACAGCCTCTCGAAGCTCGGGCGAAGCAGCAGGGTGCTGGAGAGCGCCTCTCTTGGCCGCCTGGTCGGCCCCGTGGTTGCCCAAGCGGTCAAAGGCCTCCAGCGGAGGCAAATCCAACTCGAAACTCTGGTGAGCCTTCACCTTGGTGAGACCCGAAATCAACGAAGCGTGAGACAGAGCCTACATCCTCATACCGCTAGAAACGAGTGTATAGCTGATCTGGTTATAATAACCTGGAGCATGGTACTGCTTGTGCACATTCAGGCAGTCCGTGTAGAGGTGGCTAGGACCCCCAACCAAAAACACGGAGCCCCCGAAGGCTGAGCACCCCCCTCCCTGACTCGTCTGGGGCGTGGGGCTCCAGACGGGGGCCGAAGCCGAACAGAGAGGGGCCGCGGAATCCGAATTTTCAAAAACACAGAGCCCCCACCCCGCTCTCGACAATTCACGCACAGGATGTTTAAAGCAAGAGCCGTCCATAAATGCATGGCCCTCGAATCCGCCACCCAGCCGAGCTGGGCCGTCGTGCCATTGAATGTCTACTCACGTGGATGAGAGCGGAGGTGGGCACAAATCTCCTGGGTGCCTGAAAAGGCCCCGGGTGAAAAGAATGAGGTCCACATTGGGGTCCTTAGAGGCTTCTAACACCCAGGGGTCCACGAGACTGGCGCGGAGCTCTACACTCCCAAATCCTGTGGAATAAAGAATCGGGCTCCCCACAGAGAATGCACTTCGGACAACGCTGATATCCTAAGCTAACGGCCTTATCACGAGTCCAAGTAGCCCCACCGAGAACCGCTGTCACAGTGCCCCCCTGGATCTTATCGAACTTAGTTGACCGAGTAGCCGTAACCAGAACGTCGAAGCACAACCGATCAGAGGACCCCAAGGCAAGACTGGCCTGCCTCTCCAAAGAGCGAAGCACTCCTTCCCTGAGGAGCATTGATCAGAGCGAAGGGGTCTTTCATCTGCCAGTCGATCCTGCACAAAGAGAGCTTCATCGCACCGACGGGTCCACCACACGAGCGCCATGCGATGTCCTTGGAGAAAGTGGCACTGCATGCCGAGCGAAGGGCAGCAAACGATAGCGAAAGAGACGTGATCTTGCTCGCCGTGATCCACACCTCCTTACCCCATCGAACCACTGGTGCTACCGAGGCAAGCCAAGAAGGATCATTCTCAGCAACCATAAGCACGGTGAGAGACCGACCCCCTGCTGACGGCTGCATCGCACGACCGAGCCCTCGACGAATCCGAAGAACCTCCCCGTCGCTACACCCGTGGACTTCGGCGCCATATAAAATGCCAGGCAGCGGCCCAGCGGTGAATATCTGCTTGCATCGCTCGCCAAGGTCGGGCCTCAACTTGGCCGGCCTCTTGGCGCGACGGTTAAACATAGCGACTCGCTTCTTGGCAGTAGCACAACGGCCAGGCGATCTTCGAGGCTTACCCTGAGTGTCGTCGATCCCGAGATTAGCTACCCCTGCAGTGGCCGGCCCTGCTAGTCCCCCCAGAAAGTCACGAAGACGACGAGCAACAGCAGGAGAGGACGAGATGAGACAAGCTTTGTCAGCAGTGACCCCCGTGGTACGATCGATCCAAAGCGGGCACTTACAATCAATCGTGAGGATGCGGTGCAGAGCTCGCGATGCGGCAGCAAGGTCCCGAACCACTAGCTCGACACCGCCAGTGCAGTTCAGGGCGCAATCGTCGATATACGCATCTAGGGTGACAGAGCGCGGCAGCGTCAACCTATCCAGATCCAGGACGAGGTAAATACGGACGAATATAGTCGCGATCGAGCACCCAGCGATGACCCCCTTGATGGCTAACCAAGGTCCGTTGACGCTGCCATTCATCAAAATAAACCGCGCACACTGGTAGGCGAACACGCACAAGCGGGCCACCTGCGGAGAAAAACCGACGCGCCTGCATCGGTCTAGAAGCAGCTCCAGATCAAATAGTTCGTAGAACTTATACATATGCCAAAAAACACTAGCGGACACATCGCTGTTGGAAACCGACTCTTCAGATCTAAGAGCTTGCCTCCAAACCACATCCGAGGAAGACTTGAAACGCCCACAGGCGAAGAAAGGCCTCTGCCACGCGGCCCCCCACTCCTCAGCTAAGCGACGGCGAGCACGCCCCCAGAGTCCGCAAGTAGCCACGAAGAGGCCGATAGGCCTGAAGCCTCCAGAGGCCTTCGACAACATAGCCAGGATAACCACCCTCAACTGAATCGGAAAAGCAGAAAGCATCTCCCAGAGCTGGAACATCTCCCCCAGGGCCAGGAGGGCGCCGTCGCTAAGCTGCGCGAAGTGCCTCATGTGAAAGCCGTCGACCGAGACAGCCGTAAACCTGGAACCGCTGAGGCTGAGATCGCGAAGGACTGAGAAACTCCAGGGGCTCCAGGATAGCCTCGCGCGCGAAACGGTCAGGCGGCCGAGCCCCCTGATAAGTAGTGCCCCAATGGTCCGCGAACTTGAGGGCTTCCGCTTTCAGGGGGCTGAGTGGATCCGAAACCAGGGCACCATCGGAGCTCAGGGTAGTCGCTGGTGTCCAAGACTGGGGGCCCCTCGTGTACTGATGAGCCCCCTTGCCCCCTTTCTCGATGCCCCCCAAGATCCACCGCCTCCAGGAAGCTCTGGATTCCCCCCGAGTAAAAGCAACGGCATCCGAGAGGGACTCCTCGAAGTCCTCCAACAACTGAGTCAGAGATAACCTCCAGTCGTCCAGGGAAAGCTCGTCACTACGTCCCAAGAATAAAACAGCCTGATCGTGAACCACAGACCACTGCCCCAGGTGGTCCAAGATACACTGAGGAGGGCGTCGCATCTGACCTACGATCGACTGCACGGCCGGGCGCTCGTCGGGGTCGCCCGCGCCGAGGTGCCCGATCAAAGCGCGCAGCTGCGCAACAAAGAAATTGACCGACTGCTGCGCTGACGGCGGAGCGGCCCTGGCGTCGATAGCGAGCGGATCGCACCACTCGCACCTAGGCCTGCGACCACGAGTGCCAAAAACTGGGATAGACGACTGCGTCGAGTTGACAAGTTCGACCTCGCTGAGATTGGCCCCCCTTTGCAAGCCGAGTCCAGCCCAGAAAAAGCCCCCTGCACCCTCCCAGAGACAGCGCTTTCCAGGGTGTGGGACCAGTCGGGCGGCTGCGTCACGGGCCCCATGGCAGGGTCAACGGGGATCTTCGGAGGCTTGCGAAACCTGAGGGCCCGTAGAGTGCCAAGAGACTTGTGGGGCTCCAGACACACAGGCACATGAGGATAAGTGGCAGCCCCCTCGACCAGAGAAACATCCTCAACACATTTACTCAGGCCTCCAGAGACCAGAAAGTAGTCGTAGTGCTTGGCACCACGGGGGCCCATCAAAGACCCTCGATCCCCAGGCGCCGACACCAGTGAGCCTCGCAGAAGCTCAGGTATTCCGTTGCCCAGAAGAACTTCGGGGGCCATGTTGAAATCCCCGCCCAACACGAACGGCAAGCCCGAGTGAAACAGGAACGACATGGCACCAGAGAGGATAGAGACGTTGGCATCGCTCATCTGCTCGCAATCGTGCAAGTAGATACTGGCGACTAAGAACTGCGGCTGCCCTAGCCGCTGAACGACACCTGCAACGCACCTGTGAGGGGAGACCTGAGTGACGTCGAGAAGCGGGTGGAATCCAAAAACTGCACGAACTGCTACCGCAACGCCTGCAGAAGCACCACCCTCCTCCCCAGAACATCCAGGCCCCCACAGAATCTTCCAACCGTGGCGGATCCCCCAAGCACTGGCCTGATTGATGTCTTCAAAACTGCGAAGCTTGTGCTCCTGGATAAACACGATGTGAGCGCGGGTTTGTTCCAGTCTCTTACGAGCAGTTCCCCGTCCCGAACCATTGAAAGTCTCCAGAATGAAACCGAACTCATTGCCAGGAAACTCAGAGACCGAGGGAAGAACTACACTGGGCTGGTTAGTGCAGCTCACCGCCGATGAATCAGAACGCTGTGAATGACCAGGTACAGCAGACGGCCCCGACCCCTCCGCTAAGAAGTCGCCCCCACCCTTTAACCCTGGGGGCCAACCAGCATGCGCTGGGAGGTGGGTGAGGACTGCAGCAGAGGGGCCTGTCGACAAGGTGCCCGGCGAGGACGCGGTGCACCCAGAAGGCGAAATATGGGCCTCCAGCGGCCTGGTGGGAGGACGCGAAGCCCCCTCCCGATAGGCTATGGTGATATTAGGTACGCAACCTGCTGGCAACGGACACCACCATCCCCAACCTGCGCTTCTTCTCCTCAGCAGAGACCGTAGGCCCGCACAAAAGGTTGTAGAGGTCATCGTCCGAGCGAATGTTAGGCCTGGCCGAAGGAGCAGAAGCCGATCTCGTCGACGACCCACGAGCCTTGACGGCCTCCCCGGACTTGGTGAGGTGCTCCCTGCCAGACTGCAAGGCGCTGCGCACGGCCTCCATCTTGGCCTTGAGATCCGCCAAGCTCTCCTTCTGGACAGCCTCCGCAGCCTGGACCAGGAAGACATCCATGGCCGAGAACGTGTCTTTGAACTTGGCGATGTCAACCTCCGCCGCAAGGTCTTCTTCAGGAGGAGCAACCTTGGCGGATAATTCACGATACCGCACACGTAACTGCTCGATCTCCGTGCCGATCTGAATGGACTTCGTGCGCAGCTCCTCACCCCGCTTACGATGGTACTCAATAGATTCCGTAATCTGCAGCAGCTCCTTCTCCTTCGAGAGCAGCTGCTTCTGAACGGCAGAGGCTTGCATCCCTGCGTTCTGCTTATCCAACTCTGCCTGCTTGACCGCCGTGGACGAGGCAGCCAGAGCCTGGAGGATGGCGTCAGCCCCAGGGAGGCCATCGCCGACGCCCTTGAAAAGTTTGGTGAGCGCCTCGAGGTACTCCTGCTGATTGCTGGAAGGAGGGGGCGGCACGCCAGCACGGCCATATCCCTTTCCAGCACCTTTGCCACCACCATCGGCGCCACGAAGGCGCTTACCCCCATCAGGCAGCTGACCATCCCCACCAGCACGAGGACGACCTTTAGCCAAAGGCGATGGCAGAGGGTTGTGGCACGACTTGCACCACTTGTACCACGGCATGTTTTCTTGCAGCCGCATACCCCGCAGGGAGCGACGAGCGAGGAGCCACCGCCACCCGCCATGGCTGCAACTGCAAGGGAAAGCAAGTAATGCTGGTGAAAGTACCCTGGGCAGAGCCAAGATGGCTTGAGCCAAAATGGCTTGAGCCAAAATGGCTTGAGCCAAAATGGCTTGAGCCAGAATGGCTTGAGCCAAATGGCTACGGAGAGAGAGAGAGAGTGAGAGAGATACTTGGAGGAGAAGGATGAAGCACGAATGGGATTGACAGGAGGTTGGCTAAGATCAGGAAAACAAGCGGTTTAACTAGACGGGCGGGTGGCGGGCGTACCCCGACTGTGGGGCAGCAGCGGGGCCACGATGGGCAGCGGGTGGGGGCACAAGGGGCTACACTGGGGCCCCGAAGGGCAGCAATGAGGCCACTGAGGGCACAAGCGACTGGGGGCCACGAAGGGCGAATATATGGGCCACAAAGGGCAACGAGGGGGCAACTGAGGGCAGCGGGGATGGGGCACACGGGGCTACACTGGGGCCACAAAGGGCAGCAATGGAGCCACTGAGGGCACGAGCGACTGGGGGCCACGAAGGGCGTATACATGGGCCAGAAAGGGCAGCGAGGGGCCACTGAGGGCAGCATCGGGGCCACGAAGAGCAGCAATGTGGCCACCGAGGGCACAAGCGACTGGGGGCCACGACGGGCGTATATATGGGCCAGACAGGGCCTACGCTGGGGCCATTGAGGGCAGCATCGGGGCCACGAAGGGCACGAGCGACTGGGGGCCACGAAGGGCGAATCTATGGGCCACAAAAGGCAGCGAGGGGGCCACTGAGGGCAGCGGAGGGGAGGCACACGGGGCTACACTGGGGCCACGAGGGGCAGCAATGGAGCCACTGAGGGCACGAGCAACTGGGGGCCACGAAGGCGTATATATATGGGCCACAAAGGGCAGCGAGGGGCCACTGAGGGCAGCATCGGGGCCACGAAGGGCAGCGACTGGGCCACAAGGGGAGGGGCCACGAAGGGAAGCAATGAGGCACAAAGGGTGCTGAGAATGGGGCACGAAGGGCATGACACTCACGGGCGGGCCGAGCGGGCGGACCGATCGTGAGTTAGTTATGCGTTATTAGAGCCACGAAGCTTCCAGCGAGAGAGCGATTCTTAAGTAAATTTGAAGAAGTCCCCAGCGAACGCGCGATTCCTGAATGGCCAGAGCGCGGCGCCTGAGTAAATTGTGAGGAGGAAATCTCAGGCGGGAGCGCGATTCTGGAGTAAATTGCGAGCAGGTCTCAAGCGGGAGCGGGGGACCGGAGTAAATTCCAAGGAAATATCAAGCGGGAGCCGTTGTTGTTGTTGTTGTTGTAAACTGGGGGCCAGGGGCACAGTTTGAGAAGGAAGACTTTCCCTGTTGAAAACAAGGTGCAAGCGACGGGAGGGGCACTTCAATTGAAAAAAACAAATGTGCACCCGAGGGGGGATCAACGATAACTATTCAATTGTGAGAGTTCAACACTGTCCTCGAAGTTCGAATCTTACGGGGCTAAAAAAATATGCCCCACCACCACCTCCCTCGCCCCCTCCCTCTCCCACGACTGGGGAGAGGAAGAGGAGGACAGAAGAGGGAGGAGGAATGGAGGTGGGGGTGGCGCATATTCCTGGGTCCCGCATAGTTGAGGGGAGCCGAAAGTGGGGGACTGGCTCAGGGGGGGAAGCAATGATTTGACTTCGATAGCACACTGCAGAAAAATCGGCGACAGGCCCCCGAGGGGGAGCCCCTCGGTTGGGGCACCCAGGCCCCGATCGGCGAGTCATGGGGGGCACGAGGAGAATCGAAAGGGGAGGAGGAGGAGGAGGAGGAGGAGGAGGAGGAGGAGGAGGAGCATCTGGATGACCCATCAAGGGGTCCAGCTGAAAGGGGGTGGTGCAATAGAATTGGGGCAATTGTATTGCAAATGTATTACGCCAGAGAATTGTATTGCACTGTATTGCAAAAAGGCTATTGCAAGCGAAAGCCCAGCAATACATCTGCGCCCCGGAATGTATTGCATGCCCCAAATGTATTGCAACCCCACAAATCTATTGCAACAAATCTATTGCACCCCCCCGTTGTCGCTGGACCCTTTTTGGGGTCAACCCGAGAGGAGGCGGAGGAGGAGGAAGAGGAGGAGGAGGATGAGGAGGAGGAGCAGGAGGAGGAGGAGGAGGGAGGCAGAAGAGGGAGGCTGAGGAGGAGGGAGGCAGAGGAGGAAGGAGGCAAAGGAGAAGGAGGAGGAAGAGGATGAGGAGGAGGAGGAGGAGGAGGAGGGGCCCGGGGCTTCCCCCGCCGAGCCAGCCCCCCCATGCCGTGGCCCCCAACTGACCCCTGTGAGCCGTCGATGCGGGGTTCCGGCTCCGCCCGGCGCGTGACCATCGCGCGGCTTTCCCTCGCCGCCGCCGGTGGTCCCGAAATCCAGCTCGGGCCTGGGCAGCCGGCGCGCGGGTGCGGGCCCAAAGCCAGGCCACTCCAGCCCCCACCTCCCCCTCCTGTCGTCCTCCTCCTTCTGTCCACCCCTTCTGTCCACCTCCTCGTCCTCCTCCCGTTCCTCCTCCTCCTCCTCCTCCTCCTCCTCCTCCTCCTCCTCTTCCTCTTCCTCTTCCTCTTCATGTTCCTCCTCCTCCTCCTCCTCCTCCTCCTCGTCCTTTTCCTCCTCCTCCTCCTCCTCCCCCTCCTCCTCCTCCTCCTCCTCTTCCTCCTCCCCCCCTCCTCCTCCTTTTCGTCCTCCTCCTCCCCCATCAACCCTTTTTGCCTTATTAATAAATCCTCCCTATCGCACCCCGAGACGGGTCGGTAGGCCAGGCCGGGCGTTCCGCCTGAGACTCCTTCACCACTGACGACCGTAAAGCTGAAATGCACCAGAACTTCATGGATGCAACGTGGCCGTTATCAACATGCGGTTTTTGCCTGAGAGCCGCGCACATTCGTCCTAACTTGTTGCAAGAATTCCACTGATGTAAAGCACGCCGTGTTCAACATGCGGCTATCACCTCAAAATCGTGCACGTTCGTCGTCGCAGTTAGCTGGAGTTTCACGGATGGAAGGCGAGCCGTTCTCACAATGCGGTTTTCGCCTAAAGATCGCGCACACTCGTCGTAAAACATCGCAAAGGCATCACGGAATGGTGATTTGGCATGGTCGCAAATCTTCAGACGTCAGACATTTGTCATCCAACGGAACATTTCCCGCCATACAAATCCATCGATGTAGGCCTACGACAAGAGGCCCTTGAAAGGAGGGTGCATTTCAACATCGCTGATGAGTTGTTTGACTTTACCTTCACTTGACCTCATCTCTCTCGCTCTCTCTCTCTCTCTCTCTCTCCCTCTCTCTTTCACTTTCTCTCTGTTTTCTCGCAGCAGCGCTGTCCCCGATTCGAGCGCGCGCCGCCCGCCGCCGACGGCCGGCCCGCGCGCACTTGGGGCACCCCGGCACCACAGGGGGACCTTGTCCGAAGAGGGGGGAGAGGGAGGAAGGATGCTACCATCCGCCCTAGCATCATGTGAAGGAAGTGGGGGAGGCAACGGAAACGGCAGTTGAGGTGCCAGGGACGGCGCACCTTGCGCGTACCGTAATACATGGCGCACACTGTCCGTAACGCTGAAGAGGTCGCAAACTCCTCCCAGCTGTCCTCAGGCTATCGGTAGCCTGCACTAGGAATGGATACCTGTGGAATTTGAGGTACTACCTCTGGGCAATCATCTTCTGCGGCCTCTCCACGCGCGCACTTATGATGCCCGCAATGGACCTGCAGCGCGCGCTTGCTGCGGTTCCCTGGCGGGGTTGGCAGGCCGCCGTTGTTGACGATGTCCTGCGTACGCGGGTTGCTTTGCGAGTCCAGAACGTCTGCGCGCTACCTGCTGCCTCCAGCGACCGTGGGCCAGTAGTGGAGTTTCGTGCCGTTGTCAACGGCAGTCTCGTCGAAGTTGCAATACAGGTAGTAGACCTTCACGCGCGCGCACTGGTCTGGGTCCACATCATACGATTGCCGATTGCCCGTGTACCTTTGCAAAAAAATCTTAAGCTGTCCGATTGCAGAGGTACCTTCGTCGATCTAGAGGGCGGCGCAGTCGTCTGTCTCGGGGTTCGAGGCAGTAGCTGAAACTTACAGCAGGGTCGCATGGTCGACAGTCCACCAGGATGAAATGTCTTGTAACGCCTGAGTAATCTAGAAAGCGGATGCGGTTGTCCACGATGCGATCCTACCACCCGGTCACCAGTGGTAACTTCGCATGCATATCCCGAACATGTGGCCTGTTTAGATGTTGCCCGGATTGTTGTGCAGCTCCTGAAGTAGCGGCGCAGGGCCGCATCGACGTCGCGGAGGGTACAATATGGCCCCCCATACTCGGCAATGGTAACCCTTTACAACGTGTATCCACTTGTTGTGACACGGGAGATCTCGGACGCATGCACCTGCCCCCGAACGTAGGTATCCCCCAAACTTATCAACGATGCGTTTGTAGTTCACACCGGCCATATGCACGTACTGGTACGTATACATCAGCTTTGAGCCCATCGCTTGTAGGAGCGTCAACGGCATACGCAAGGCAACGCGCGCGCGGGTGGCTGGGTCCAACACAAGAATGACAACTGGCGCTGTCCTGCGGCATCCAGAAGAATAAATGCACATGTGCAGCCGCGACGACGTTAGCATGCAGCCGCTGCCCTGCGGCATCATGCGCATATGCACGTTGGAAGCGGAATGCCGCGGGATGTCTGGTAGTGTTATACAATAATGACTGCTGCCCATAGCGATGTCCTGTGGCATCCAGCGCGCGTGCAGGTAGTGCCAGGGCATGCGCCACGACGTTAGTAGCCTTCACCCTGCAGCGTCAGGCGCACGCACAGGTAGCAAGCGAAGTGCCACATGATGCCTGGCGCGAGGATGGGGTGAGGGCGGGGGGGAGCGAGGTAATCCTTTCCTGCCCAAGTAAAAAGCAGAGCTGGCGCTGGGCACATGCCTCGGTTGGCCTGGTGCTGCGGTAGACCCGCCAGGCCTGCCTGGCGCGCTGGCGCATATGACGCATGCGACGTTGAACTCATCCTGCATGTCGTTGCCCTTCCACTGGTGCCCGCTGACGCACGTGCCGATCATGTCGCGACTGCGGATTCAGTAGCGGGCCTCGTTCGCATCCTCGGGCCTGCAAGTGGCGCACTGCAAATTGGCTGGGGCACCGATCAGGCTCGACCGCATGGAATAAATGTTGATGACTGTCTGAATCTGTATGGTCGAAGTACTCGGGTCGGCAGTCGCTCGCGCAGTCGGAGAGCTCCATTCGCAGCTGGCACTTGAGCATGCACCAATCCATCTCATTGCCCTGGGGGATATGGATCCTCACGTGGCCCATCTCGTCCGTTGGCTCGACGTGGTGCTCGACGTGGACACGCTCGGGGCACTTCTTGGCCGTCGCGCAGATACACCGGGGGCGCGGCGCATGGAGCTGCGGCTTCAGGGACATCAGCTCGAGCGCGGCGTCACGCGCTGAGCCCGGGCGCCCGTCCGCCGCGCGCGCGCCCCACGCGCGGCCGCGCGCGCGCCCCTCGCGCGGTCGCCCGAGGCCTCGCAGAAGCTCGAAAGCTTGCTCTGGCACCTCTTGACACAGGGCTCGACGGCGTCGTTGACGTCTTGGAGAAAGCGAGGTCCTCGCCGACGTCGCCGTCCTACTTTTGCGAAAGTATTCCCACGAATACGCGCAGCCACTTGCCCGCGCGGTCGCCCGCCGTCTTCGCGACAGCCTCGCGCAGGACGGCGCCTGCGTCGCAGGTGCCCACATCCACGTGGGCGACGTTCTGCTCGGAGGCAACCATTGCGCTCGCCGCTGGGCCCGCGGCGATTCTGCGCGAGTCTGCCCGAAGTGCAAGTCTCCGCGCAGAAAAGCGGCTGCGGAGATGCGACGGCACTGGCACGCGCACGGTGCACGACCACGCCTGCCCCGAGGCACCCCGCGGCAGGGCCCTGGCATGGTAGTTTAGGACGGACGGCAGGTGATCACGTTGGGGGCGAGTCATAACACGGCGGTAGCGCACTATGCAACAGGCCACCATTTGCTTCATGTCGTGCATCCTCATATGCGTGCTCTGTCTGCGCGCAAAGCCCCTCTGATATCGCGCAAACCAAGCGGCGGTGCATCTGCGGCAAGTATTTCAACTGTGCGGCCCGCGAAGTCTGATTGCATCTGGCGTTGCACATGGGCTTTGCAACGGAACCTCGCCGGCGCCTGGTGCACGCAGCCAAGTTCTCGCGCACGATGCAGCATCGTCGCCAAAACGCCCCGACAAATCTTGCTGTTGAACCAACCTACATTCGGAGAGTGATCCTTGAATGGCGCGGTGCTGACATGGCGAGCACGATAGATATCCAGGGCCGCTTACTGTCATGATCGGTGATTGAACAGACCTTGGTTCTCCCCTTGCGCGAGTAAGTCGGGTGCCCTGGGTCGGTTTACACAGAGCAGCGCAATAGTTGTTCCGTTGCTGCATCCAAACATGCACTGGTCGAAGCTGGCCACGTCGGCATCCCCGCAGGTAAGTAGGGCCCTCGCCCCGAGCAGTCTCCACGCCGACGCGCATCGCGCACTCCGTGCTGGGGAAGATAAATGTTCAATCGTGGCGCGCGCGCTGCGCATCACTGCTTCAAATTCAAACCCCCAAGGTAAATCGCAAGGGGGGGGGGGGCACTGTCTACGCGCATCTGCTCTCGTTCTCCTGCGTTGAGCCATTCGAGCCCCCAAGGCTCGCTGGTGTCTCACGCCGGTCCGGGGGCTGTCTCGTCTGCGGCGGCAGTTGCCCCAGCGCACCGCTTCCCAGGTTTCGCAGGGCGGCCCTGAAAGTAGACTTACTACTAGTCCAGCTCTCATGAACGCAATCCAGAAACTCGCGGACTGCGCATGTCTCGATTGGCCCCAATGCGCGTCGCTCGCGGCGTCCAGCCATGTGACTCTCGCCCGGAAATTGGAGACGGGCTCGACGTAGCGCCGCGCGCGTCGGTCGCGTCGACGGCCCAGGAAGAAGCGCAGATATGAATTAATCTTGCGCCCAAGAAAATTCGGGCTGATATCCGCGGCGCGCGCCGCATCCGCCTCTATTCGTACGTGCTGCGGTTCATGGGGCTCTGGCGCGTGACCCACCCGATCGCCGAATACTAAGGCAGGGGTGCAGCTTGGTGGATTATGATAGCTGGCCCATTGGCTTTGACCTCGCAGTGGCCCCCCCTCGGCGCGCTGCAGCCGCCCTCCTGTCCTTTTGGCCGAGTTACTCCGTTCGTTCACGTTGTAGTCTCCCGTGGTAGTAGTAGTAGTAGTAGTAGTAGTAGTAGTAGTAGTAGTAGAAATAGCAGTAGTAGAAATAGTAGTAGTAGTAGTAGTAGCAGTAGTAGTAGTAGTAGTAGTAGTAGTACTAGTACTAGTACTAGTACTAGTACGAGTAGTTGTAGTACCTGACGGAAGATGCGCAGTTTCCTCTTCCTGTGGGTCAATTGCACGAGCTCGTAGCCGTTTCATGGCATGACAGTCAACGCCCCATACTCTGCACAGCCTGAACTGCACGTTTTTGCGCGCACGCGGCCCAGGCCTGGACGGCGCCCCATCGCGCGCGCGGCGCAGGCGCCCTCGGTTACCATCGTTCGCGGGCAACGCGGGCACGCATGCCTGAATTCCACGGATGGGCGCGGCGCGCGTTCAGGGGGCGCTTGCACTCCGAGAAGTCGAAGACGCTAACAGTCACCGCTGCGCAATGTCATGCGCCCGGCGCGCTCCCTTGCCCATTGCGTAGATGCCTTAACATGCATGTTCAGGGAACCACCCGCACCTAAAGCATATTCTTCTGACATGGCCGCCCATTCTCTAAGCCACGCACGTTTGTGCGGGGCGCGTTGGCCCTGGAAACTCTCGCCCCATCGGAAATCGCCCTGGATTGCCCCGCCCGCCCGCCTCCAACGTGCAAGAGCACGTCGGAAATGCGCAGCGGCAGCGCTGCTCCGCGCCGTAACGGGCGGGGCGAATGCATGGCCCTGCGCGCCCTGCGCAGGAATTTCATGTAAAGTGGTCGAGGACGTAGATGTCGGTGACCTGATTAGCGCGCTGCTCGCGGTTAGGTTCCCAGCAAACGAAGGTCTGCAAAAAAAAACGATTCCTCTAGAGGCTGGCGTCGGCAGTGACCCCGCCTTGTGCGCAAGTCTTGAAAGCGCCAGGGAACCTGCCGCGAGTGCAATGTCCTTCGTTTCGATGCGCTGCCGCGCAAACAATGCCCTTCGAAGGGGAGGGAAACTGGCTTGCGCGGGCTGCAACTGTCGGCGTCGCATGCCCGTGCCAGACGTCTCTGAAACTCCGAGGACCTCCACCGAGCCGATCGGCCTCACTGAAGATGCCCATGGATATGACCAGCGAAGGAAGTGGAAACCGTCCTGCGCGCGCACCGAAAGCTGCATGCTGCGCGGCTCTAGCACGCCCCCCGCGCGCTGACACTCATGAATCGCCCGCGCAAGTGCTGTCGCACGCCATCAGGGGCTCTCCGTCGCCCCACATTATTTGCCGCGCTCGGCCGCGCGTGGATAGACCAAGCAAGGAGCCGATATCTGCGAGTCTGCCCCTGGTGGGCACCAGCGTCTCAGCGTAGCGCGCGCCGAACACGCAATCGGCAAGGCTTGTGCCCGGTCAAGATCCGCCCGCGGTTCTCCGCGCCACCGCTGGCACCCCTTCGCTAAACCATGTACTCAGGCGCGCACGCGCGAGCGCGGAGACAAAGCGCGGCGGCGCGTCGTCGCTGCCAACTGCCGGCGGCGCGACTGGCCGAAGCCGACGGGGGCCGAGCTGCAGGGCCTGAGGGACTTTGCGACGACATGGCGGCAGCCATGCCACGAACGACGGCGAGACACACGCGCCCACCGCTCGCAACGATAGCGGCGCCACAGCAAGAACCACCACTGGCCGAAGGCGGAATCGCAGCGGGCGTCTCCAATAAGAGGGGGCAACCAGAACGTCACCCCAAACTACCAGTCCATCTCCGAAAGGGCCCAACGTGGCCAAGCACCGCCGCGCGCGCACCTGGACCAGGCTGGACGACGCGCCCCAAGTTACCCACGCAGATTTCACGCGCAGAGGCTGGAAAAGCAGAGGGGCACCGCGGCTACCCGCGTCATGAGATCGACAATTTCGCTGGCGCAAATAACGAGCACTACAGCGACGGTGCCACTACACGACCGCAAGAATACACGTTGCGAGAGCATCACAGGGATAGTCTCACATATGAACGCGGAACCGGACGTCCTCCAGGACCGGCTTGATACGCGCGGAAAAATTTGGCCGCTCGAATGCAACCTCGTCTATGGGCGCCACCGCGTCCGGAGCGACCTCGCGGCAGTAGGCATCATGCGAGGGCGTTGAACAGGCGCATCATCGCATCACGTCGGCCCAGTCGATCTCCTTGGCAAAAGTGGTGCATCACATGTTGCTCCGTTGCGCGTCGTCAATAATTGGCCGTCCGCTCTCGCCCTGCCATGCTGGGGCCTCGCGTGATGCCCTGTGCCTTTTGATCGTATATACTACGACTGTAAGTAGCTGGAGCGTTCCTATCCAAGGCCGCATCGCATCACCTTCTTGGCCGCGCAGGCGACCTCTCCGGCAGTCATCTTGTA
>CAUYUJ010015163.1:110000-163772 GCA_963575745.1 Prorocentrum cordatum
ACTATCATCATCATCACCAGCAGCATCATCATCATTATCACCATCATCATCAGCAGCATCACCATCACCATCACCATCACCATCACCATCACCATCACCATCACCATCATCATCATCATCATCATCATCATCATCATCATCATCATATCATTAGCATAATCATCAGCATCAGCATCATCAGCATCATCATCATCCTCATCCCCCCTTCAATGTCAACAGCATCATCAGCAGCATCAGCATCAGCATCAACATCATCGTGATCATCATTATCAAAATCAGCATTATCATCATAATCATCAGCAACATCATCATCACCATCATCATCATCATGAAAATCAGTACCACACCTATCACCATCGACATCGCCATCGCATTCCCAATCACAATCACGTAAAAAATCACTGTCGTCGTCCTCGTCATCGTCCTCCTCCTCATAATCATTATCATCATCATCCACATCGTCGTAGTCCTCGTCGTCACCGTCATCATCATCATCATCGTCATCATCATCACCAACGTCATCATGATCTTCAGAAACATCAGCATCAGCATCATCAACATCATCAGCATCGTCATCATCAGCAGCATCATCGTCGTCATCGTCATCAGCAGTATGCCCATCATCATCAGCAGCATCAGCATCATCATCATCAACATCATCCTTATCCTCATCATCATCGTCGTCATCATCATCGTCATCGTCGTCATCATCATCTTCATCGTCATCGTCATAATCATCATCGTCATCGTCATCGCCATCGTCGTCATCGTCGTCATCGTCGTCTGCATCGTCGTCATCGTCATCGGCACCGTCATCATCGTCATCGTCATCGTCGGTGTTGTCGTCGTCCCTCTCCTCCTTTCCCTGTGGTTCAGCTCCCGCTTCCTCGATCCACAGCCTCCTCTTCGTCCCCTCCTCCTCCTCCTCCTCCGCCGCCATCTCCTTCTCCTCCTCCTCCTCCTCATCATCATCATCAGCAGCAGCATCATCATCATCCCCTCCTCCCCTCCTCGTACCCCTGTCCGTCGCCCCGACCCTCCACATCCTCCGACTTCTCATCCCTCAGCACCTCACCACCACCATGATCCTATCGAGCGAGAGATCGGAGACGATTGGCAGCCCAGAGGAGGAAGCAGGGGAGCAGCAAGACCATCAACTACGTAGAGGCAGAATGAGGATCGGCACGACCGAAATAGGGACGATGCCCAACAGCAAACGTTTTCTCAAACAGGCAACGATGGCTGATGCGCAGTGTACGTTCGACTTCACACGCGAAACGCTCCCTTCAACCACACTGCACAAACACACACACACACAGACACACACGCACACACTGCGAGTCCTGTCCAAAACGACAGCCAGCTGCTCGCTGCTACACCGCACAAAGTCAGGGGCACGCAAACATGGATCAGAGGAGGTGCCCTCCCCAAAATGTGGCTGGTGCCGCCACGTTGGGCGGCGACAATCCGCGATTTCCCATGGAAACCGGACCCGTCGCTAATCCACACCTCCTTGATCCATGTTTGCGATCGCCTGAAACATACATGAAAAAAACGGGAAAAATAGTCGAGATCGACGACGGTGACGGAGACGTCGACGACGACGGCGGCGGCGTCGTCATCACCGCGCCTCCCGAGCGCACTGGCCCCGACATGAGGCCGCCGCGGGCAGGTTCAGATGCCGGCCGGCCCCTCGCCGCCGCTCCCCCGAGGCGGGTGAAAAAACTGCACAGACAGTAACTTTCGGTGGTCCGCGCGGATCTCTATGAAAGGGCCCAACGACACACACATAAAAACACACTAATCCCAGGATTCCCCATATTTTCTCATACTTTCTGGGTTTTCGTATTCCCCCCCACTTCCCATATTTTCCCATGTTTTCCTGGGGATCGACGATTGATCGAGTCTGTGTGTTTTTTTCAATCCTGATTCTAAGATCGGCGCTGAAACCCCCTCCGCGGCGCGCACGCCGCGCCGTGGGGCAGCGCCGGAGGGGCCGGCAGGGAGGGGGGGTCGAGCGCCACACCCAAGAGATCCGCGCAGTCACCCGAAAGCTGATATTCATGCCGATGTCTGATGTTCGGCGTTGTCTATCCATGCCGAGGTTGAATATGCTACTTCAGGTCGGGCATGTCCTCCTACAGGCGGATTTGGGATGAAAAATTAAGAATTCGCTGGCCCTGTCGGCGTGTGTGAGGGGCTTTTCCGTTCGAGTCGTCATCGCCGTCATTCGTTCATCGTCGTCTCTGTCGTCCTCTTTCCCTGCGCTTTCCTTTCCCTGTGCCGGTCGCCGCTCCTCTCTCCTTCCCTGGGCTCTCCTCCGCAAGCGCGTTAGCCAAAGCTCCTCCTCCTCCTCCTCCTCCTCCTCCTCCTCCTCCTCCTCCTCCTCCTGCCCCCCCCCCTTCCCTGGGGCCCTCGGAGCTCAGAAAGCCCCCGGCCGCGGGAGCGCGAGCGGCGAGAGGCGGGAGCGGGAGGTCCACGGCCCGAGGCCGCTCCGGGGGTGCCGCTCACCGGCAGCGCGGGGGGGCGGGGGCGGCGCAGCGCTCTCTCCGACCCCGCGAGGCCTCGAGCCGAGACGCCCACGCCCAGGCAGAGATGAGTATCGTTCAACCGATCCCCATCCCCACCAGCGTGGCCTGGGCCCCACTGGCCGATTTACCCCTAGATGGGGATATAGGCCGCGTCCTTCGGGTTTCGAGGGGTGTATCCCCCACTGGGGGGGCAATTTGGCGGGGGTCTCGAAGGGGATGGGGATGGGAATGGGGGTCGGTTAAACGATACTGAGGAGAGCCGCTCCCTGGAGGTCCCAGAGCTCCAAAAGAAAAGCTGGGGCGCGGCGGGAGTTCGGCAGTTTGGGGGGCCTCTCTCCGGGGACCCTCGCCAGGGGCCTCGGGGGGCGTCAGACAACGACTCGGGACGAAAAACTGGCCCCAGGGAAGTGGTCACGACCTCCGGGGCCCACGCACAACTACGCAGAAAGCATCTATACACCACCACCGTGCCAAGCCAGGGCCATCCTGGCCCTGGCTTGGTGCATACGCCCTCCTGGCCGAGGCCAGGAGGGTCTATACACCATCCTAGGGCCCAGAATGGGCCTGGCCTGGCCTGGCACGGCGGTGGTGTATAGATGCCTTCGTCGGCACGCATCAAACAACTTGGAGCGGCCGGATGGCTGGGGAGACGCTCGGCCCCTCGAGCTGAGGAGAGATGCAGGGGAGGGGGCCCCTGCCCTGGGAGCGCCAGAGGCCCTGGCCTCGTGAGGGGCGTCCTGTGCGCGGAGCACGCCTGCCTTCGGGAGCGGCCAAGAGGGGGGCGTCCAAGAGGGGAGGTGCAAATCATGGCCGGCGGCACGTGCGCGACCCAGGGGGGGGGCAAGGACGTATTGAAAACAAAAGGGGCGCCATGAAATCTCGGGAGATGTCATGGTCCCCGCCATGATATCCACCCCCCTAGTCATCACCACCCTCTTTGCCGCCCCCGATGCCTCGAGGCATCCCGCACTTCCCGGGCCCTGGCGGTTCGCGACTTCTCCTCCTCCGCCTCCTCCCCCTCCTCCGGCTCCTCCTCCTCCTCCTCCTCCGCCTCCTCCTCCTCCTTTTCCGCCTCCTCCTCATCGACGGGGGCGCCAGGCCCTGAGATGAATTGGGGGACAGGGGGGAGGGGGACTGGCAAGACTGTGCGATTCTTGGCAAGGTTGGGAGGACCCCATGTGGCTGGGCATGGAGCGTGCAACCGCCAAACTGTGGTGGATTTCCCTGGTGTCCGAGCCCGGCCGCTCGCGGTTCGCTTGCTGGCAAGCCGGCCAATCCGCTATTTTTTCCCGCCATCCCAACCCACAGGGCCCCGCTGCCCGCTCGCCCGGCCCACCCGTTTGGGCCCCGCCCGCCCGACCCGCCAGCGAGGGCACGCCTGCCCGACCCGCCGCTAGGGTCCCGCACGCACAACCAGCCCGTCAGTTTACACAGCACAGCGCGCACGAAGGTAGAAAGGAGTCAGGACAATGGGGCATCAATCAGCCGAACGACTGGCTGACGCCTGAGATGTAGCCACCACTACCTCGCGCTCCGCCCCAGCAGCGAGGCCCGTCAAGGGAAGCCGTGCATATCGCGCTCGCGCCATATCTTACATCCTATCCCTCCCTCCCATCCTTTTCCACTGCGCTGATTTGTTTTCCCTCCGCGGACACTGCCCATAGCCAACCTAGAACTCTACGAAATAACCCATCGTGTTACGCGCAGTCGGAAGAGGAACTGCGGCAGAACCTGTGGATCTGAGGAAAGAGGGACTTGTGGGACCTGCGCGACAAAACCTGTGGCCTGTGGAGACTGTAGGACCTGCGACACCTGTGGGTCCTGTGACCGACCGCGCGCGCCCTTGTCAGCTCTGCGGGCAGCCGAACTGGGCGCCGCGATACCTCGGAAAGTGGAAGAGGTCGAAGTCGCGCTGGCAATGTCGATCAAGCGCGTCCAGCGCGTCGCTGCGCAAGGGCACAGACGAATGCATCTTTGCGGCCGTTCCTGGGGCGATCTCTCGCAAACGCGCGAGACGAGAGAGTGAATTGTCCGTTCAACAAGGCGGACAGCTCCATCGTGATATTGTTTGCCCACAAAAGATAAGCAATGATATGTTTCCCCTGGCGATCGAATACGTACTCGCTCTGTGGTATCCAATGGCAATCCTGCTGATTTCTTCCCGAAGCATTGAGGTGCTGTCCTGCCAATCGTGCATCCTTGGAAATGCCCGCAGTGAAATTGACTGTCGAGTCGATGATGAATCTGTTCATGTCTTCGAAAGTATCCTGGTACCCTGCATCGGCCCACATCATACGACCCCACGCCCACAGACTGACTGCCCTTTCATACGGATGCTTGAGAACTGCGAACAAGGTCGGATTTTCAATCGTCACTTTAGAATCCCTTTTCATTAGGAACACTTCACCTTCGGAAGATTCCTCCTTCACCTTTGCAGTAGGAACGTGCTGGGGTGAGCAACCAAACTGTCGTCCGACGTTTCCCATGCTCGCAAATGCTGCGAGATGGAGCCTGGTGAGATTCCTCCTTTTCAGTTCGTCTTGCACATATGTGCCAGCATTCTTCGGGATGTGCACGAAATACGGCAGAGAGACGCTCATCCCTGTAGGCCACATTGTGGCAGAGAGCGCTGTGTGGACAGCGCTGGAAGAAGCCGCTTCTTCTGGGTAGTGACCAACGTGGTGAACTTCCATCGTCTCTGAATTCGTCGACACCTCCGCGCTATGACACAACACTAGCAATACAGCGACGCCAATCATTTGGATCAACATGCAGGCCAGCGATACTTTTCGAATGACGCATGTCCCCTCGGGTTCAACAAACATGCTATCGTTCTCCTCGCGTGCACGCCCAAATAACGACGAAGGCATAAGAACCAGGATGCGATGTGCTCGGAGAGCGACAGCAAGCGTGCGCCAACAACGGCTTGAGCCAAAATGGCTACGGTGGGCCGTCTTGGGGGCTTCTTGGGCCGTCTTGGAACCGTCTTGGGCCGTCTGGGGCCGTCTTGGGGCCCTCTTGGGGGCCTCTGGGGGCCTGTTGTGCCGTCCAGGGTCGTCGGGAAGCCGAAAAGGTGGAAACGCCCCAATCTGTCCAAAACCCTAAGGGAAAGCAATGAATTTTGCTTCTGTGGGTTCTCTTGGGGGTGATCCTGGAGGCCTCTTGGGGCACCCTGGAGGCCTCTAGGGCCATGTTGGAGGCCTCTTGGGCCGTCTGGATGCCAGCCTGGGCGTCGTGGAACGATCTTCGGGCGCCTCGGGCCTCTCTTGGACCGTGTTGGGGGCCTCATGAAGCGATCCTGAAAGCCCTGGGGGAGTCTCCCGGCCCGCGCCCGGGCCGCGCCAGGGCCGCGCCCGGGGTACTTTTGGTCCAGGGACCCCCATGGGCCGCCCCGCGCGCGCAAAATAGAAATATTACATAGATGTTACTGGAGATCTTAGCACGCCTCTGGCCCGTTGGGCTGGGGAATTCCAGTGGCCATGTAACCTTGTCAAGGGCTGGGGCTGACTAGAGCCTACGCAAAACCTATGCGCGCGCGAAACGCGAGCGTGGTTCTACCATCTATACATAGACATGTACAAGTAAACACACGTCACGCACGAACATACATGTACCGATCTCACAAACAATCGACCAACCGACATCATTACTCAAAAGCATAAACAAAGATTACACCGCATCTGACAATACCATTTCCACTATTTATAAATCCCCATATTCACTTGTCAGGCTGTCGTATCTACCGGTATCACTATCAAATCTCTGCCGATATCTCTCTATGTGCATCATTGAACGGGACCATCACGGGTCAACTACTTCTAGGCCACGGGGCAACCATCCCAGAAAAACGGTCAACAATCGGACTGTAAAAAGTATGCTGGCGAAAAACTCAACCATGTGCAATTGTGGGCACCGCGTTGTGAGTACCGCTTCCGGTGGACTCCCTTCTGGACCACGAAACGAGTGAAGAGTATGCCGTGATGGGTAGGGGACACGCGTGCGAACGCGGCCACTGGTGTCTTGGATGCGGCTCCCTGGGGCCACGAATCGCTGTACTGGGCGGAGGGGGCGCATGAGGCCGCGGCCACTGGGGCCTGCGATGGAGCACCCCATGAGGCCACGGAGCGCTGCACTGGGCGGGGGAGACGCAAACAGCCGCGGCCACTGTAGCGTTCGGTGGAGTTCCCAATGGGGCCACGAAACGCTATACTGGGTGGTGGACACCCCCCCCAGCACGCGCGCAGGGGCGTTCGAATGAGTTCGACATGCGGCGCGAAAGGTTCGTTTGGCAGAATGTGATACCATGTTGAAAAACTGAAGACCTATGGTTTCCTTAAGACTCCGCATAACCGCGGGCGTAGGCATGTTTGAAAACTGACCATGATTTGATGTATGTGTTCGGCACACTCGTGTTTGAAATCCTTGCGCAACCTAAAAAGTTTCGGCACGCGCACGCGACGACGCGCGCGCTGACGTCGTCTCGTTTTTTGTTATGGATTAGTGCGACAGCACGCGCGGAAAGGCTTTCGAGCAATTTCGACTCGCGCGGGCGAAAGGCCCGTTTGGCAGCATTTGACGAAAATGTGTGTATGCTGTTAGTTTGTTTCGTGTGTATATAAGCGATGGTTTTCTGAAGAATTCGCAAGAACGCGGGCGCAGGCTTTGTTTGAAAACCCGTGTTGCGAAACCATGTGTTTCAGACTTTGCCAAGGCACTCGAGTTTGAAACCCCTACGAAATCTAAAGTTGTGGAAATAGGTCGTCATGCGCGCGCGACGACGGCGACGACGCGCGCGTGCGCACTTCGTCTCAATGGTTGCAAGGGATTCTTGTTTTGTGAAAGATGAAGGGATAAACTCCGGCTGGCTGCGATGGTACGAACCCATATGTGGGATGGACGATGGGGCAGAATCACAATACGAAAGCGTGTTTCATTACCCCCGGGGGGGAGAAATTCGGAATTGACAACTCTATTGCTCGCGAAATCATCCCACCCGCCCACCCGCAATTTGCGCTGCAAAACCCATGCGGCGGCGATTACGATAAGCGCTCAGTGTTGGCCGGTGCATCTGTGCGGCCGCGCTAGCCCGCGCATGCTCGCGCGCACAGCGGCCAGGTAGGTTGGCGCGGCCGACGCGGCCGCGGTGGCGCTGACCGCCGGGCACTTCCCAGCGAGCACTTCAATGCGAGTCGGTGGCGTGGGCTGGCGCGGTATCATGGCGACGTCGCAAACAGTAGACACGATGATGGTAGTAGCGTTGATGGTGACGATGGTGGCAATGACGATGGCAAGGACAATGACGATGCCGATGCTGATGACGCCGATGACAATGACGGCGTCCTCGCATCGGCGATGAAGGTTTTGGAAGGAGTTCGACATGCGCGCGCGGCCGACGCGCGAGAGTGGCCCGAATAGAATTCGTCGACAACGATCGCGCCCCCCGCCCCCCCCCCGGCCAGCACACGCGCAAGGGCGTTCGAGTGATGTCCACATGCGGCGCGAGAGGTCCGTTTGCTCGAAATGGGAAAGCGTGTTGCCATAATCATGGCGTCCTCGAGCAATCGCAAGAGCGCGCACAGCCTTTTTCATTTTGACAACTGTTGATGCAAACCCATGTGTAAAATTGTTGAAGGATGTCGGCAGGCGCGCGCGACGACACGCGCGCGCATTTCGCCTTATGCTTGCCCACGGGATCCTCGCGACAACGCGCGCGCAAGGGCGTTCGAACGATTCCAACATGCGCGCGCGAGACGCACGCTTGGAGAATTTGATCAGAACGCTGGAAAGCGCGACGGGAAACAAAGCTATTCCACTCGAGCTGTCAGGTGGAAGCAAATGGTTAGCGGAACAAATACTACTTCGATGTATTCGCCACGTGGCAACGCCCATGGAGCGAACGCCTGCGCGCCAGCGCGCGCGCGCGCGCGCCCGCCGCCCGCACACCCGCACAACCGCACGCCCGCCCGCGCGCCCGCCCTGCCCGCCCGCCAACCCGCCTGCGCGCCCGCCCGCCCGCCCGCGCGCGCGCGCCACCGCTCGCTCGCGCACGCCTCATGGCAATGCCAGGGGAGCGAAACAAATGCTGCTCCACTCTCCTTGCCATGTGGCAGCGCGCGCAGGGGGGAACAACTGCTAATGCACTGCGCCCGCCACGTGGCGAAGCAAAAATATTCCACTCTACTCGGCACGCGGCAACGAAGCGGGCCAAGAACACACGCAGCTCCACCCTGGTTGCCACATGGCAACGCCACGTGGCAAGGCCTGACAGGCAAACAAAGATACGACACCATTCCACTCGCCACGTGGCAGCAACTGGGAGCGAACGAGAAATACACCTCTGCTGTACTTCTCACGAGGCAGTGCCGCGCGGACCGAGCATGTACAAATCTCACTCCACTCGCCACGTGGCAACGCCTGGGAGGCGAAAACCAGCTTTCCATTCGAGTGGCCTTGTGACAACGCCGCGGGGCGGGAACACATGCACCGCCACCCCATGCGCAACAGGGCAACGACAGGCTGGCAGACATCGAAAAGACTTCCAAAAAAACAGCCACAACCGCGGAGATCACAAACGGACCACGCTAAGGTACCCGACGAACAGCACCACTCGCCGACGTGCGACCCAGAACCCAAGAAGCCCCAGAAACCAACGCGTGAACGTCTTCCCGCCTTACTACCCGCTCAGATGCCCTGGTCGGTCTCCTACCTCACTCTTCCTTGTCCCGCCTCCTCATACGTCCTCCAGCTGCACCATGGCTCGTCCTACCTCCGTGTCCCTGCTACCATGTCCTGCCCCCTCCCACTCCCCCGACCTCCCCCTGCCGCCTACTACATCCTGCATCGCCCTGCCTCCTTCGAGATCCCCTCCCCAGCTTGTCCAAGTAAGGCCCCTCCCGACTTGTCGGACCTCGCCCCTCCTGGAGTTCCGGGTTTGGGCCTCCGGCGTTTACGGTTTTCGCCCCTGTCGGGATTTCAGGTTTGGCCCTGCCCGTCTTCGAGTTTCGGGGGAACTTCCGAGTTCAAGCTTCTTCTGGCCAGCGGAGCGGAGTGGCGCGGGGACCCCAGTCGAGACCTCGCGGCTTCCTGGGGGGCTGCGAAATGTGAAGCTGTCGCCACTTTTGCGGGCTCCTGGGAAGTCCGGCGGAGTGGAATAGCGCGAGGACCCAGTTGGGACCTCGAAGCTCCCTGGCGGACTGCGAAGTGCCAATATGTCGCCACTTTCACTGGCTCCTGCGAGGTCCAGCGGAGCGGGGTGACACAGGGGCCCAGTTGAGACCTCGCAGCTCCCTGCATGGGGGACTGCGAAGTGCGAATATGTCGCCACTTTCGCGGGCTCCTGGGAAGTCCACCGGAGTGGGGTGACTGCGAAGTGCGAATATGTCGCCAGTTTCGCGGGCTCTTGGGAAGTCCCACGGAATGGAATGGCACGGTGACCCAGTTGAGACCTCGCGGCTCCCTCGGGGGTCTGCGACGTGTGATGCCGTCGCCAATCTCGCCGGCTCCTGGGAGGTCCAACGGAACGGGCACGGGGGCCCAGACGAGACCTCGCGGTTCCCTGGGGGGCGCAAGAAGTGAAACTGTCGCCAATTTGGTGAGCTCCTGGAGGTCCAGCGGGGTGGAGCGGCAAGGGAACCCAGTTGACACCTCGCGGATCTCTGCGGAGCTGCGAAGTGTGAAACGGTCGCCACTTTCGTGAGCTCCTGCGACGTCGAGTGGAATGGAGTGGCACGGGAGTCCGTCGAGACCTCGCGGCTCCCTAGCCTCCTAGCGTCAGAGAAGCTCCCTGGCCTGGAGCAGTTCCTGCACGACTGACGGAAGCACCTGCCTGCGGTGTCAGGCAAGTTCGCGATAGTTGTCGCCAGCGCCTGACTGGCGCGGGCGGCGACGAGAACTGCAACTGACGACGACTGCTCTCGACCAAAAAAGCAAACCAAAATCCCATAGCGCGCGGCGTTATCCCGTCACGCAGCGCTCGGCGCTGTCGCATCGCAGCTCGCAGGGAGCCGCTGCGCCACGCAGCGCGTGGCGCTGTCTTTTGTCCACGTGGCCTTCCATCCTCAGCTGCCTCTGGCCCGCCATGCCACCCCGTGCGCTTGCCTCGCTCAGCGCGACGCGCTGTTTTGGTTCAGCGCATGGAGCTGTTCTGTCCCGCGTACATATGTAGCGCTCGGCGTTGTTACTGTCACTGAACACGCATGTTCTCCGTCGCCCTCCTCATCATGCTTCTCTCCTCGCAGTGCCTGCGCGTTGACGTTGTGTACGTCTGGGCACTCATGCATAGTGCGAGTCCTTCAACATGCTTGTTGGGAGTGAGCGGTCCAACATATATTTTCCCTGTGGTTACAAAGGGTTGGGTACGTCACCGGGTATGCTTGTTCGGGAAACTCGGTTCTGAAATCCTTACGACACCCGTGTCTTAAGGATCTCGGCATTCGCGCGCGACGACGCGCGCGTGCGCACTTCATGTGTTGCAAAGGATTATTGGAAACAGGTGATGTTTGATGAACGAATGCGCGCGCATAAAATGTGTTGCAGAGGGTGAGGGGGGAACCAATAAGGCACAACCTGTGGTGATACGAACTCATACTTAGGATGGACTGTGGGGTAGAATCATATGCAAATTGCAATACGGAGCTGTGAAGCGGTAAGTCCAGGGGGGAGGTAGATCGGAATACTCTTTTAGAAAAAAACTACGCGAAGAGGCGTTGAGGCGGCGACGGCGACGACGGGGCGGCGACGGCGAGCACGGAGCCGCCCGACCGACAGTCAGGCCCAAACGACGGGAGGCGACTGGGCGGAGACGCGGCGGCGACGGCGACTACCTGGCCGCCATGCCGACCGCCAGGCCCAGCCCCTTGAAGAAGAAATGAGCTAAGTGTAAGCACTGCTTTGGGAAACAAGTGTGCACATGCTCATCTCCCAAGGCAGAGGAACCAGACATCCGACGCCGTGGATGTTTCACATCTGGAGGCCGCGCACAGGCGCGGCGCGGCGCCGCGTGCCTCCTCCTCCTCATCCTCCTCCTCCTCCTCCCGCGCCTCCTCCTCCTCCTCCTTCCTCCTCCTCCTCCTCCTCCTCTTCCTCCTCCTCCTCCTCCAATTCCTCCTCCACCTCCTCCTCCTCCTCCTCCTCCTCCTCCTCTTCTTCTTAATAGTAGTGTTAGTATCCTTGATATTCGTATCATTATGCTTATTATAATGGTATCAATCGCATAATTATTAGTACTAGTAATGGTTACTATAATGGTGCCTACTAGTACTGGTATCAGTAGCATAAGTATTAGTAGGATTAGTAGAACTACTAATATTATAAGTAATCCTAATGTGTTAGTAGTACGATGTGTTCTTAGTCTTGTTCTTATTATTATGAATAGTATTATTCTGAGTATTCGTAGTAGTACCAGTCCTCTTAATGAAGAAGCATTATTCTTACGACCACTACTATTTATATAATTAGTAATCGTCTTCGTTGTCTTCTTCGTAATAGTACGCGTGCTCTTTTCTTAGTCAGATTAGTCTTCGTATTCTTCACATTCGTAGTACTATTTCTCTTGACAGTATTATAAGTATTAGTATTGTTATTCGTAGTTCTCTTGTTCGTATCATTCGTATGCTTCACATTATTGTTATTACTATTATTCGTATTGTGATGATTATTGTGAATATTATTCCTCTTTCTCCTCCTCCTCCTCCTCCTCCTCCTCCTCCTCCTCCTCCTCCTCCTCCCTCCTCCTCCTCCTCCTCCTCCCCACCTCCTCCTCCCCCTCCCCCTCCCCCTCCCCCTCCTCCTCCTCCTCCTCCTCCTCCTCCTCCTCCCTCCTCCCCTCCTCCTCCCCTGCCCCCTCCCCCTCCCCCTCCCCCTCCCCCTCCCCCTCCACTCCTCCTCCCTCCTCCTCCTCCTCCTCCTCCTCCTCCTCCTCCTCCTCCTCCCTCCTCCTCCTCCTCCTCCTCCTCCTCTCTCCTCCTCCTCCTCCTCCTCCTCCTCCTCCTCCTCCTCCTCCTCCTCCTCATCCTCCTCGATTCTACAGCGTTTTCTGAAAACCAGGGGGCCTGGCGAAGGCTCCCCCAGAAGCCGAAGACAAACCAGCCAAAAACAGACCGCCGCGCTCACTTGACGACGCGAAGCGGCTCTTCGGCCTGACGGTCCCAGGGCCTGGTGTTGGGGAACGAAGAATAACATAAACATAGAAACTCGGATGGCCTCGAATGGCGGAAACGGCGAAAGACTACCGTATCAGGAGAGCCCAGAATCGAATCGATAAGTCGGATCGGCAAACGACATGAATCGGATCGGCGGAAATCGGCAGCCGAGTCGGAAAAAGTCGAACCGGCGGAAATCGGCAGGCTTGCGTCGTCCAGTGAAAAATCGGAACCCAAATTGAAATCCCAGGCCGAATCGAATCGGAATCGGCATCCATCAAAATCGAATCGAATCGATTCGGGGGAATCAAAATGAGCCCTGCCGTATTGCGTGTTGAATACTTTGCAGGTCTGGACGCCCTCATCTTCCGATGAGGAGCACCCCCTGTTTCTACCGAGTCGTCTTCTGACCGCCCTGGGGCCTGGCGAAGGCCCCCTCGGAGGCCGTGGCTGGTCAAAAACCGTGTCGAATTCGATCCGTAACAGTGAGACACAATCCGGAGGGGTGCGGCTTCTGATTCTGAACCGTTTTCTTGACAGCTCCGCGACGAAATCTGGAAGGGCCCCGCTTCTGATCCTGAGCCGTTTTCCTGGAGCCCGGAAACGGCAAAAGACCGCCGCGCTGCTCTCCCAAAACGCCGGGGGCGTCCAAGAGGGGGGCGTCCAAGATCTCGAGCGCGAAAAATACCCGTACCCTTACCTAGACAAGGTGGCAAGGGGCTGGGGAGGGCGGTTCGTCGCAGCTGACGGCGGCTGCACAAGTGTAGAAGCGACAGCCGATCGAGCATTACAGACCGCTGTCTTCTCGAGGCGCACGTTCGCACCGATCGCACGTGCGTTCGAATCGGCGGAGTGCCCGACCCCGCGTTGGTTGTTGTCGATGTAGACCAGCTACTTCGGAGGCGCGCCCCCAGACACACATCCAGGCGTTGAGGAGTCAACGCGCACTCGGGTGCGCATGCGAACAACTCTGGCGAAAATGTCATTGCGCGACAACCGCCCTATCTCGAATTGCTCGATGCAGAAACATCGCGAATCTGTGCGCTGGGCGAGGTCGCCAGAGGCCGCCCCCCTGGACGGCCGCCCGCGGATCACCCCAGCTAGGTACGGTTGCCCCATGAAACCCCAAACGTACCCATACCTAGCCGGGGTGTCGCAGCTCCACCCCAGCTAGGTCCCTGTATGTTTCGGTGGTCTCAGGCAGGTCCCCGTCCTAGCCGAAGTGGCGGCAGGCACAAAACGCTCTCGAGCACATATCATGCCCTCCAAAGCCGTCCCCGACGTGGCCGCTGCCCCTGGGGGCGCGACATTGCAACGTCGCTCCCCAGGGCAAGCCCAGACGCATCGATTGCCAGGATAGCGAGGATATGCAACTCTTTATCGATTGGGACAGGCGCCACCACATATGGGCGGCTTTGAGCCGCGCGCGCACCTCGCTGCCCCAAGACATCCCTAACAAAAACCAGCGCTTGCCGCTGCAATCAAACACCCAACCATCAAGCGCGCCGTTGCGTCTTGACGCGCGGATGCTGCACTCGCGCGCGCGGGGCAAGCTGACCGGGCACAATAGCAAGCGCCCAATCCCCCGGACGGCCCATCTCACCTTGGCTGGCCCCGGGTACGGGTATCCTTCGGACCAATGACAAGAGGGGTGTGTGCAAATCATGGCCCAAGGCATGTGCGCGGACAGCGGTGGGCCAGGGAACGCATTGAAGTAAAAGAGCGGCCATGAAATCTGGGGAGCTATCATGGCCCTGGCCATGCCATCCACCCCCCCCCCCGTCTTCACCCCCCTCTTGGCCGCTCCCGAGCCTGGCGAGGGCCCAGGGAGCCCGGAAACGGCAAGATGCCGCCGCGCTGCTCTCCCAAAACGCGTGGAGCTTCAAGAGAAGATGGTACTCTTCGCCTCCTCGGGCGTCGTGCCGCCCAAAAGGCGGCTCAAAAGATCGCCCCAAGACGGCCCAAGCCCACGGCGGCCCCGAGGGGGGCTCCAAGACGGCCCCGAAGAGAGCCCCAAGGCGGCCCCACACGTTGGAAGAACAGCTCACACTCCAACCTAGACTTCGGTCGGGCGCCTGCTCCCCATACAGGCGGATTCTGAACGAATCTACGTATATACATATGAACATACTTATTGGGAGAAAAAAAGCAAGCACAACAAAAACTCGAAAAGACGTCCCCATTCAAATTGTTGACTGTGTTTGAATGCTTCTCCTGTGGAGGGACAGGCCGTCTCAAACCTGGACCACGGGGAGCCAGGAGGGCGGGGGTAGGGCAGGGCGGCGAGGGGGGGGGGGTCCCACTGGAGCGGGGACCGCCATCCATCATCTCGCACCCATGAATCGGGCGGACCCAAGCCCACGGCGGCCCCGAAAGAGGGGCCCCCAAAACGGCCCCGAGGAAGGCCCCAAAGAGGCACCACATGTTGGAAGAACAGTACACGCTCAAATCTGGACCACGGGGAGGAAGTGAGGACGGGGGCAGGGCGGGGCGGCGAAGGCGCTCATGGGTCCGGGCGCGAACTGTCGGACCCCGAGGGGGGGGGGGGCCCACTGGCGCTAAGTCGGGCCTGTCCCCCTACGGGCCGATTATTGACGAAAAACAACAAACCCAAAACTGCTCAGAAAAAATGTTATGCTCGACTGATCGTCCCCAAACTAGTTGTATTGTTTATTATTGCTCTTTGAAAAATAGTTCAACCAAACATATATATATATAAAAATAAATAATAATAATAATAATAATAATAATAATAATAATAATAATAATAATAATAATAATAATAATAATAAAAAAAAAAAAAAAAAAAAAAAAAAAAAAAAAAAAAAAAAAAAAAAAAAAAAAAAAAAAAAAAACGAATACGCCTCCTGTAGAGGAGAAATCCCGAATAACACTGGAGCGGGGACCGCCATCCGACATCTCGCACCCATGACCCAGGCGGAATTCCACGCCGAGCAGTTTCCCTGCCGCAACAAGATCGGTATGGCTGTCGGCTCATAACCCAAAAAGACGGTCCCCTTTTTCCCATGTTTTCCCCGGGCGCGCTTTCGGCGGCCTCCCTGCGGCGCCTTCTCTACGCCACGAAACAAATATATACACTGACACCCCCCACGGAATTTGCATGCACCTTCAGGGAATGCGGCGGTGCATAAAGTCGCCGGCTTCCAACGGCGACTTACACACCGCAACCCTACCCCGAAGCCCCAGAACAATCCCTGCCAAGACATCCAGTCGCCCGATTTTTTTTAATGCGCGGACCTTGGAGGTCCGGACCACTTCCCTGGGGCGGGCTTTTCGTCGCGAGCAGGGTTCTGACGCCCCCGAAGCCCGGCGAAGGCCCCCGGAGGCCGAAAACTGACAAAATCAAGCTGTTCCAATTTTTGCTGGAGCGTCGGATCTCTGGGCCCCCTCCCCATCCCTCCCTCCCCTCCCCCATGCACCCCCTCTTCCTCCACCTCCACCTCCACCTCCTCCTCCTCCTCCCTCCTCCCTCCTCCTCCTCCTCCTCCTCCTCCTCCTCCTCCTCCTCCTCCTCCTCCTCCTCCTCCTCACCTCCTCCTCCTCCTCCTCCCCTCCTCCTCCTCCTCCTCCTCCTCCTCCTCCTCCTCCTCCTCCTCCTCCTCCTCCTCCTCCTCCTCCTCCTCCTCCTCCTCCTCCTCCTCCTCTCTCCTCCTCCTCCTCCTCCTCCTCCTCCTCCTAGGCGCCGTTTGGGGCTCCTACGCGCGCGGGGGCGCGCGGGGGGGGGCAGCCATACGGCCCCAGACGCCAGCTGCCCGAGGCGTGCGGGCGCTGGTGCACACTGGTTGCTGGGAGGGAGCCTGCTGCCGCCCTCGGTTGCGAACTCACCTCGTCCCCTGTCCCCCCCCCCCTGTGGGGTGAGGCCGAGGAGCGGCAGCCACCAGGACGGGCCCGCGTCAGCTGCGCAACCCGTCCCCTGCCTGGCACAGGCGCGCGCGGCGAGCGCGCTCGCGGGCCAGGAGCCTCCTCCGCCTCGAGGCGGCGAGGAGGACGCTCGCTGGCCATCACGGCGAAGCAGGGGAGCTCGACGACATGGGCGGCAGCAGCACTGGAAAGCCGCCCCCCCCCCCCCCCTGGCGAGAGGGCACATGGCCGTGCGTGGCTACGAGGGCCTGCGGGTTCGCCAACAACTTCGCCAGCAGGCAGACCTGCTGGGCGCGCGGGCGCGACCGCAAAGGCAGGCCCACGGCGGACAAGGGCGCCCGTGGCAGCCGCCCGCGGTCCAGCGGCGTTCGCGCTGGTTTTCGCCCTCCTCGCGCTGCTGCTGGTGAGGAGGCCGCCGCCCCAGGGGACGCCATGGCGGTCGACAAGCCAGGCGACTCCGAGGTGGCCAAGTGCAGGAAGGCTCTGTCAGGCCTCCGCCGCATCTACGATGACCAGAATCCCATCGTGGTCATGGCTCGCGAGGAGTTGGCCAAGGCGGAACAGCAGGAGCGAGCCCAGATGGCCCCAGAGGACATCCTCCGCTCCGCTCTCGCCAGGCAGAGCAACAGCAAGCAGGAGATCGAGCGCTTGGAGGCAGACGTGCAGGACCTCAAGCGTCAGCTCGACGACGCGACTGCCAGCTGGCCAAGGCCCAGCAGCACATCGTGGGTATCAACGCGGAGGTCGCCCAGGCCAGGCTCGCGTTGGGACCGCCCCCTGCGCCTGGCATGGCAGAGGCAGCCACAGCGGTCGCCTTTCTTCAGCAGATCCTGCAGAGCGCTCGGGACTCCATCACCGCCAGGACCGCAACGTGGCGGGCGGCTCCATCCTGGACTCCCTGGCGGACCACGTCAACAGGCTGGGCGCTGCTGCACCCGCCCAGGGCGCCGCTTTTCGCGTCGCAGGCAGGCAGCCTGCAGGCGCAGGCGCCCCATCGACAGCAGCACCACCCTCCGCTGGCGTCGCGCCCGCAGCCGCTGCCCCAGCAGCCGCCGCTGGCGCGGGCGCCACCAGCAACTTCCAGCACGCGCCCCCCCACAGCAAAGGCGGCAGCATGGGAGAACGGCTAACCGTCGAGGTCGACGCGGAGCCAACCGCAGCACCACAGGCGCGGTCACCTTCAATGGGTCGTGCTGGACTACGTGCCAGCAGTTTGTGCTTGAAGGTGCGGGGGGCGCTGTCGCGGTTACCTGCCGCGAGCTACGCCTTGACGGTGAACGGCTGGACCACGCGCGAACCCGGGCACAGCGGCATGGATGGCAGCCATTCATCAGCCCGTGTCGTAGGCTCGCATCTTCGTTGCCGAGTGCCGGAGTTGGGATCTTTGTCAAGTCGCATGTGGAGACTACTCTACTGAGTCCCGCGGGGGGCGTCATTGACGGTTTTGAGATTCTTCGCTCTTGGGCTGTGGCAGTACATGTACACGTAGGACCGACAGGTGGCATCATCGTGGGCTGCGCCTACTTGGAGTCTGTCGGTGCCAGCGACTACCTCACCACGAACTACCAGAAGCTGATGCGCATCGCCGAGGCCTTGCGCTACTACTCGGCCGCGTACAGCTTTGCGGCCGACTGGAATGCCGAGCCGCGCCTTCTCGAGGACCTCGGCTTCATGCAGGTGCTGCCCGCTATCGCCGTTGCGCCCCCCACTGGCACGTGCAGGGCTGCCACCACTGGCAACCCCAGCACGATCGACTACTGGCTCACCTCGCCTGACTTCGCGAAGGTGTGCACGGCGCCTCGGGCCATGGATGGCTGGACGCCCCGACCGCACTACCCAGTACGTCCTGATCTTGCAGCTCGGCCTCGGGTCCATCTACAGCTCCACCTTCGTGCTCCGAAGCCGTTCCCACGGCAGCCGCCGCGCTTCGCAGGCGCCAGCCCGCTGCCTGGCCCACCGACACAGAAGCCGCACATCGAGGTCGTTCAAGGGGATGCACGTCGGGGGCTACCAGAAGACGCTCAAGCCGCTCAGCAGCGCTTGGACGCACTTTACTCCACCTTCACCTCCTTCGTGGAGCAGGACCTCTGCCACATCTGCCAGCTGCAGGACGCCGAGCGCTACTGTGGCAGGGCCGCGCGACCCACGTACGTCTGGAGGCCAGTTGGCGGCCCACCACTTCGACCAGGTCGGCCCGCTGCTGGAGCGGAGGCCCGCTACATGAGGAACTTGGCCCTGGCGGTGCAGGACCTCGCCAGCTCCATCAAGCACCAGTTCGATCCAGCGGCTCGCTGGCAGAGGTTGACGCGTGCCCTTCGTCCTGGCCACCAGCAGGACATCCACTCGCAGGAGGGCGCTTTCCTGTTTGAGGCGGCCTGGCGTCTCATCCACTACGCGGTCATGCAGGACTTCCACGTCTGCCTCACCTTGCTCACCGCGTACGCGACCACTGTCGAGTCCCATGCTGAGAAGTTGGAGTTCCCGGCGGCTCGGAAGCGCACGGATCAGTTTCGCAAGTGGGCTCAGGACGCCATGATCACGGGCGCTCCCCCCCTCGTCGGCATGACGAAGCTGAAGGGCTGGGCACACAACGAGGTGGACATGTTCGGCATCCGTACGGCCTTGCCGCAGGCCGTGGCCGACAGCCAGATGGACTCCTGGAATGACATCTGGAAGGGGGATGTGGTCTCGCCAAACCCCGACAAGGACACGGTCATGACGGACTTCGGCGACATCACAGCCCTGCAGGATGGCGCCACCATCAACGAGCACACAATCACGCAGTTGGATGACATGGAAGGAGAAATTTCGGACATTCTCCGCAACCTACCGAAGGACGCCTTGCCAGTGCCGACCATCGGCGAGATCAGGGCCGCCTCCAGGACTTTCGGTTGGAAGACTGGCCTTGGTGCCGATGCCATGCCACCCAGGGCATCCTCGCTCCTGACCGACGACGCGTTGGCCATGTTGATCTACATCACCTGGGCGGCGGAGGCCTGGGGGCGATGGCCCTCGGCCATCACGGCGGTGCACGTGATGCCCCTCACGAAGGCCCAGGGCGGTTTCCGTCCCATCGCCTCACTCCCCTCGGTCTACAGGGTCTACACCAAGGTGCGCATCGGCCACATTCGCAGGTGGATGGCGCAGCATGACCGCATCTATTTCGCCCTTGGCACAGGGCGCTCGACCATCGACGTGGGCGCGCGCACCATGGTCTATGCGGAGGCGGCGGACACCACGGAGGGGGACGCGGTGGTCACCACGCTGGTCGATATCAGCAAGTGCTCCGACAGGGTCCAGTGGATCAAGCTCGTCTTGGCGGCCAGGTATTACGACTTCCCTGCAGCCATCCTCAAGGCGGTGCTCGCCATGTACATGGCTCCCAGAAGGATTCGATGGGGTGTGACATACTCCTATGCTGCGCGCACTATGGCGGGTGCGCTTCCTGGTTGCACGGCGGCGATGTACCTCCTACAGTTGACCATGATGATGCCGTTTGACATCTTCACCGCCTCCCTGCACGGGGGTATCAGCTACACCCTCGACATCTACGCGGATGACATCACGCTCCAGCTCACGGCGCCCACCTCCGAGATGCTCGAGCAGGCGGCGAGCGTCATTGAGAGGCTGGTCAAGGTGCCCCAGGCGATGGAGCCCCCGATCGCCAGGGACAAGGCCAAGATCTTGAGCTCCTCGATGTGGCTAGCTGAGCAAGTGGCACACCGACTACGCGACTTCGGCTTTGAGGCGGCGCGGCAGCTCACCGTCTTGGGACTGGAATGTCGCGCGGGCGCGCGTCTCACCTACTTGGCGATCCACAAGAGGGCGCGCAAGGTCAAGGAGCGCTTGTCCAGATTTCGGAAACTCCGAGGACTGAAGCGGATCGCGAAACGAGTGGCACGGCCCGCCCTGTCCCCTGGCATGGTCTACGGCCTCCATGTCGTGGGCGCCCCCCCGTCGACGTTGGCCACGATGGCGAACGTGGTCCGCACGGGCTGGGCCAAGACTCCCACGGCGTCGTCGACTTGGCTGGCCTCGCTGCTGGAGGAGGCCCCGCACCAGATGCCCGAGAGCCTGGCCATGACGGAGCCGATCTACACGTGGGCGCAGATGGTCTACGCGCGTCAGGTGCCGCTGCACGTCCTGGAGAAGGCTTGGAACGTCCAGGCGAAGAACATGGGCCACAATACTACATGGGGGCAGGTGACAGGCCCCGCTGGAACCGTTCAACTACTTCTACGTCGGCTTGGCTGGAGGGCCCTCTCGGCGACTTCCTGGGCCACGGGAAACGGAATGGAGCTCGACTTGACTGACACGTCGCCGAAATGGGTACGCGTCGTGGCAAGGCGCAGTTATCGTAATATGAAGTGGGAAGACTTGTCCAATCGGCGAGAGCATGCACCTGAACTTCCACACGCACATCGTGATCCGCGAGGCTACTGGATAGAGCCGATCGCTGCTATGCTGCACGCTGATGCCGATGCCGCTCATTGGAACTTGAGTACGCGTGCGAGGGGGCACTTCGCTCCACCGTCACCGGAGCCCAGTGGACACGGCAGCGCCTCTACACCATGGGCTGTGTAATGGACCCCAGCTGCGTCTACTGCCAGGACTGCTGCGGCCATCTTCATCATCGACTTTGGTCATGCCCCAACCTCGCCGACATGAGGACGGAGGCGGTGGACCAGGCCATCCGACGGCGAGCTCTTGCTGCCCCGCCCAGCGACCTGTTCTACACGAGGGGCCTCTTGCCCCGTGCTGCACTACCTGAGCTGCCCCCGCCAGCCGACACGGAGTCATGGCATTACTGCATGGGGGGACAGGGCATGACGATCACAGGCGAGATCTTCACTGACGGGTCGGCCAAGTGTCCGCTGCACTGGCCAGAGGCCAATCGCGCTGGCTGGGGCATCGCTGCGATGCCCAGTAAGCGCCTGCTGGGAATGGCGCGCGGCCCGCTGCCAGGGCCGCAGCAGACGGCGCAGCGGGGCGAGCTGTACGCCATCATTCAGGTGCTCAAGCACGGCCTGCTCCCGATCCACATCAAGACCGACTGCCTGGACATCGTGGAAGGCCTGGGGCAAAGCAAGAGCGCCACCACGCATCCGAGGAAGGACAACGTGGACCTGCGGCGCCAGCTGTGGCACGCGCTGGAGGACCAGGGTGGCCTGAGCAGCGACCTTCGCATCAGCTGGGTCAAAGGCCACCAGACCTTCCTGGAGTCGGGAGTCGCCTGTCAAGATCGGCAATGACTACGCCGACACGGCAGCGAAGAAGGGCTTAGGCATCCACGCCGTGCCCGATCACATCTACAAGCGCCACGCGGAGCTCCTGTACGAGGCGCGGCAGGCGGCGGCCTGGATAGACACCAGCCAGGCGCAGCTGGAGGCGCGGCCCGCGGACAGGGGGCCGACCCTGGGGCGCCGCGGGCGAGGGGCCCAAGGTGGGCGCCGAGGCGGCAGCGCTGCAGGCGGCGGCGACGCGGGCAGACGGCCTGGCAGAGCTGCCGAGGGACGGCGGCTCGAGAGGGTGAGCATGAAAAAGCACGCGCCAGTCCCATGCCAGCGCGGCTGGCGATGTGCTTGCTCGCTGCCCCCGATCTGCTCGCTCCCTGGCGGGTCTGGATCGCCTTCGACGAGGCCGATGCCAGATCCGACCCGACTTGGCCCGTGGGGAGTGGGACCCCGGGGTCGGCGCGCCCAGGAAGCGCCCGAGGGATGAGGACCAGGAGCTCATTCGGGTCTCCAGGTCCCGCGGACTGGAGCGATCGGCCCCCGGGGGGCCAAGTGCGCCCAGGCCAGAGCCGATGGCGGCTCCGGGGTTTGGTGAGGACGAAACCCAGGGAGCGGGGAGGTCGTCGAGTCGCCTGGAGGACGTCGAGGGGCAGCAGGAGCAGGATGTAGCAGGTAGGTGTCACAGGGTCGAGCCTCGGGTCACACCTCCTCCCCCTCGGCCTTGGACTGAGCCCCCCTCTTCGGATCCTCCCCGAAATCCAGGGGCTGGCGATGCGTGCCGCAGGGTCGACCCTGTTTGCAGCTCCAGGGAACCATTCGCTGCTGCTGTGTTGCATTCTGATCATCCCCCCCCGTGTCGCCGCGTGGGCTGGAGGGCGCGGAGGATCAAACGCGCTTCGAACCTCGCAAGCGCGTCCGTTTTTCTGATGCTCCTGGAGGCCTCTGCCCTCAGTCGGCCATCGTGGGAGCGGTGAAGGCCGCGGCCTCGCGGGGTGCGAAGCGCACTTGCATGGGGCACCCCACCGTCGCTAGCGGACGCGGACCTTCCTCTGGAGCCTCTGCCGTGGTCTGGGGAGGTCCCGCCCCATAGCGCCAGGGGGCATGCGTTGTACATCTCTGGGGATCTCGCGTGCTGCCGTACATGTGAGACTTCTTCGGCCCGCGCGGCGCGCACTCAGCTCTACTGGACGCGTGACCCCGCGGCGGCTCTCGAGGGGAACCCTCAGCGGAAGTGGAGGAGGGACAATTCTATGAAGGGCGCCCACCCCAAGGGAGGCCGTTCGCGCCCCCCCCCCCCCCCCCCCCCCTCTTCCCCGCAGGCTCTTAGTCGCGGACGACGCGGTCCAATGGCTAGGCCTGCTCTCCATATAATATGTCCATTTGCGTTCGGGTTTCTGAAACTCGCCTCTGTCCTGGGTTTTCGGCTTGGCCGTCTCCTGGGAGTTCTTCGTGGGACCTCTTGTCACTGCCGCGCTGCTTCGGCTGGGCTTACAGTGCCCTGGGGCCCACATTCGTTCTGTGCTCGATTGCGCTCGCTTGTCTTTTCCCGCTACTATTGCCCGTCCCGAATCGAACTCGGCGCGTCGTCCCATGGGATCGCGACTCCTCCTCCCCCTCCCCCTCCTCCTCCTCATCCTCCTCCTCCTCCCCTCCCCCTCCTCACCTCATCTTTCCTCCTCTCCTCCTCCTCCTCCTCTCTCCTCCTCCTCGTCCTCCTCCTCCAACTCCTCCTCTTCCTCCCCCTCCTCCTCCTCCTCCTGCTCCTCCTCCTCCCCTCCTGCTCCTCCCCCCCCTCCTCCTCCTCCTCCCCCCTCCCCCCCCTCCCCCCCCCCCTCCTCCTCCTCCTCCTCCCCTCCTCCTCCTCCTCCTCCTCCTCCTCCTTCTCCCCCTCCTCCTCCTCCTCTCTCCCCCCCCCCCCCCCCCTCCTCATCCTCTTCCTCCTCATCCTCCTCCCCCCCCCCCCCCCCCCCCCTGCCTCTTGCGAAACTATGCGCCAAGTTCCTTTGACAGGGGGCGCCGAGAGAGCGAACTATAGCTCTGATATCATTCCATGCGGAGGGGGGCCACGCCTGACAATCCCTTGGGAGTTCCCCTCGTTCGAGAGCCTTTATCATTCTCCTGCCGTGGGTAGACAGGGGACGACTAGTCAAGCACGGTTGGCCTAACTCCTGCCCTGGACAGGCACTGCCCCCGCTCCACCACACACCCGACACCAAAAGAGACCTCGGCATCACATGAGATGGCGGGAAGGATGCAACAGAGCGGGGAAACCTCTACACTGTTGACTCAACCAAGCGGGTCAAGGGCAGGCACAGGATGGGGAGGTGAGACAGAGAGAGCAACGGAGCCTTCCTGAAGCGTTTTGCTGAAGAAGGTGCGAGGTCGCCTCAACGGCCGCCTGAATAAGCTCCCGCCCCCCCGGCCCGCCGTTTGGCCTCGAGTTGCCCGTCGGCCCTGGCGTTGGCTCCGTAGATCTCTGGGGCCTGGCGCGCGACGTGATCGGCGACTGCCAGCAAGTGTGCCTCTAAACTCGCATCCATATATGCCTACGGCAGCTGCGCCACCCTCGCTCCCTCCTCAGCACACTGGTCAGCTATGCTGTTGATCAACCAGCTCTCTGGGGAACCTGGGCACTCGCAGCCTGCCCCGCCCCCTGGTGGGAAGAAACATTTTCAATCGAACTCGCGCGGTCCTGGGCGAGGGCCCAAAAATCACGCCAGGGCCTCAAATGTTCCCCATGATGCCCATTCGGCCCCTGGCGGATCCCATCTGCAACATCCCGGGCGTCAGTTGCAAAACGCGCGGAGCCTCAAGCCCGAGACAGGGCCTGGATCGCCGCGCACAACTCTGCTATCGATTGTTCCCAAAAGTCGACGGGGCCAAACGCCCAACTTTCAACTTCCCACCCTCGAAAGCTGGCCAGCCCCTAACCACGCCGACGAATCTTTGAATCGTCGCGGCACTTGCCGCCTGAACCATCAGTGGCCACAATGGCGGCGTGGCCCGGGCAAAGTATTTCCCGCTGGGCAATCTCTCCGCCAACCTGCGGCTCTCCCTGGATCGAGCGGGCCGCGAACGGGCGCGCCCGCAACGCAGGCGCAAGCCCCCGAAGCCAGAAGCAAAGGAAATCCTGGACGCCCTCCCTGGCCCGGCTGGAGAGCTCGCCGCGCAGCCCCATCCAGGGCCGGATTGCCTGGGGATTTCCAGAATTGATGAAACAATGTTTCTCGAGCTGCTCCGCAGCGCCGACAAGAGGGGCTGGTCCAAGTGGGGCGGCCAAGGCGACAGGCCACCTCCGAGGCCCCTTCTAGAAGATCCAAAATCCAAAGGCTCCAGGGGGCCCTCGCGGGGCCCCGGCGACGCCAGCTCGCCCTCCCACTGGGCCTGCCCCGACATCTGTTCAAAAGAAAACTCATTATACATCCGATCCCCCCTGCCCCTCAACAACGGCCTGCACTGCGACGGGGGCCCGCGGGCCCGGAGACTCCAGATCTCGCGCCCGCGCTGGCTCGAAGGGCGGGGCATTCGGAGCGGAGGGTGAAATGGGGTTGGGAAGCGGAAGGCGCTCGGTTTCATCCCCGAAGCGCCGACTCGCTGGCCACAGCGCCCCGGACATGACCACCCGAGTGCCAAGCTCATCAAACTTGCCCTGCCTCCTAAGATGCCTCGCTTAAAATGCATTGATGTACAAGTCGGGGCCATGCTATAGGCCCTTGTCCTGGTAATGTGTGGAAGCTGCCAACTACGCCTGTTGGTCTAGCGCTCCGTGGAGCTCGAAATATACGACGCGTTCTGGGCCGTCGATCTCAAGGTTGAGACGGTCGCCGCCCTGGCTGAACCATGTTGAATGCGAATCCGACGAGAAACCCAAGTATTGCAACGCTGCCACTGTGGCTGACAGAGTTCATTTCACTCGACTCACACGCGATTGCGAATTGCCCAGGCTCGCCCAAACTTTGCGCGATGCAATCTGCACTGCTTGGCGCCGAAAGTTACAGATCTGGCAGCATGGCTATCCAGTCACGAAATGCCGCAATCTTCCAAAAACCAATGGATCCTGGTGCGCAAAAAGGAAGGTCGCTCGAATAGTGGTCGTCGCGCAACCTCCTTCCTTTCAGCAAACCATGCCACTGACTTGCGCCCTCATCTTCAAGAGCAAAGACGGGCCTATGCCCGGGCCCTCCAGGCCCCAGGCTGCGCGCTGCAGATACCCCGTCTTCGCCGGAGAAGCCGCGACTCGCGAAATTTTTAACTCGTTTAATATTTAATCACCTGGCCTCGGTCGTGGCTAGCCAGCACTCGCTTCTCGGCCGCGCCCGCGCCCCTGCGCTGCGCGGCGCCTTCGACCCCCAAGTCTTTTACGAATTGGCTGCGCTGCAGGATTCTCGGGATTTCCTGAAGCCTGGCCCCGACGGCCGCCGCGACCCCGGGGGGATTGGGGGCGACCTTAGGTTTCACGGAAATGGCGGGGCCCACGGTCGCGCGGCGACGCCCCCCCCCCCAAAAAAAAAAAACTAAAGAAAAATGTGTCTATCGTAGCCTCGACTACTACGCGCTCTCTCTCTCTCACATTCTCTCTCTCTCTCTCTCTCTCTCTCTCTCTCTCTCTCTCTCTCTCTCTCTCTCTCTCTCTCTCTCTCTCTCTCTCTCTCTCTCTCTCTCTCCCTCTCTCTCTCTCTCTCTCTCGCTCTCTCTCTCTCTCTCTCTCTCTCTCTATATATACATATATATAAATATATATATGTTTCTCTATCTCTCTCTCTCTCCCCCCTCTCTTTCTCTGTATATGTATCTTTCTCTCTCCTCTCGCACTCTCTCTCTCTCTCTCTCTCTCTCGTTCTCTCTCTCTTCTCTCTCTCTCTCTCTCTCTCTCTATCTCTCTCTCTCTCTCTCTTCTTTCTCTCTCTCTCTCTCTCTCTCTCTCTCTCTCTCTCTCTCTCTCTCTCTCTTCTCTATATATATATATATATGTTGTATCCTCTCTCTCTCTCTCTCTCTCTCTCTCTCTCTCTCTCTCTCTCTCTCTCTCTCTAGTCTCGGCTCGAGAGTGCCCAGCACTCAGACCGCAGCCGCGACGCGAAGCGCCCCGCCTCGGAGTCAGACTCCCAGGCCTCGCGAGACCGGAGGGGTCCCAGCAGGACCCTACTGATTCGCGTCACCCTCTCCCCACCAGAGCGCCCGCAGCAATGGCCCCCAGTAAGCCGGAGCGCCGTCGCTCTTCCAAGCAGCCCCCGAGCTCACGTCCTGCTGCTGAAGGGTCTCTCCTCCAACGCAAGCAGGACTGCATCGCAGCTTTCAAGCAAGCGGGGTCTGACCGCCCCACGGCCGCATACAACGGGCTTGCCGAGCTGAACGCGGATGAGCTCCAGGCCACGTACGACATGCACAAGACCAACACGAAGAAGCTCGGCAGTGCCTTGATCCGCATGTGCGCCGCCAACCAGATCAGCTACACGCTGGATCACCACCAGCGCAGCAAGCCTAAGCGCATTGGCGGTGACACATCACACCCACCAGCTGGGTCCGCACGTCTTCAGGCTGCGGACACCCAATTCATTGCCTTGGACCCGGCCTTTTGGAAGGTCCCAGTCCTCGCCGAACCCACATCACCTGACGACGGCAAGACGTACAAGCCCAGTATCAGCCTCCACGACTACGAGAGCGGTGAACGGCTGCTGCAACACCACCTCGAGCAGGGTAAGCGTACCACGGGTCAGCTTGCGATTGCTGTCATGGGCCCAAAAAACGATAACTACGTCGGTACCGAGCTCGCCGTCCCCGTGCTGAAGCGTCACCCCAAGGCGCCCAAAGTGGTCCACACGCACGTCCCCGTGACCGTGTACCAGCTGGGCACCAAGGAAGTCGCCTGCACGGAAAAAGTAGCCGTCGCCACCATCGACCTTGCCGACCACGTATGCTGGATTCGGGCGACCATACATGAAACCGAGGCCATCGCCGCAGTCCCCTCCATGCATCAGGCCTTCGAGGACCAGTTCTCGGGAGGTGCCCCCGTGAACGGTGGTCCACGCGCCAAGGGCCCTTTCCGAGGGGACTCCGCTCCACAGGACAAGGCGCGCCAAAACCAAAAGCACAGGGAGTCCAAGAAAGACGCTCGCCGCCAGGAGCTCGATAGTCAGCTCCAGGACACCTTCAAGGCCCTCTTCCACGGCAACTTTAAAGCCGTCACCATCCTCGAACCCTGCAAAAGCCTAGGCAGGTTTGGATCGGGCGTCGGAAAGAGGTCCCTGGCTGCCACCTTCGGCGTCAGTCTTCAAGCGGTCGACAAGGTCTTGGCGGGTTCAGGGCAACTCGGCGCCACCTACGACCTCAGCAACGTAGGTGCAGACGAGCCCACTGCAGACAAGTACCAGACCGTGTGGTTCCCTGAGGACCAGCCCATCACGATGGCAGATGCGTTCCAGAAGTCGGTGGATTTCAAGGCCCTGGGAGTCGTCAGGCACGGCAAGTCAGGCTTATTGGGGATCCGTGTTTCACGAGGGTCAGACGCCGCCAAGGCTGCTGCCGTCAGCATCCGCGGCTGCGAAGCCACCCTCGCCAAGACGCGCTACCGCATCACTGGCATTGCGGCACGCCACGCCACGCTGACCCAGCTCGCCAAGACTCTCACGGGCCCGTCCGTTAAATGGGACTGTGAGGTCTACCACACCGCCTGGGACCCAGCCACTTCGGCTCAGTTTGCCTTAGTGCGCGCCCATCGTCCCCCACTCACATATACGGTACAGGTCGCAGGGTGCCCCATCCCGTGGAGCATCACCGAGGCCCCGCTGGCTGAGGTGGTGCCGAAGAGGGACAACGTTACCATCGTCACGCCTACCACCATCACAGAGCCTGTGACGCCGCCAGCCCGTGGTGGCGGCTTCAGCCCCGCCACTGGCACACTCCTCACCAAAGCGGCCCAGAGCCCTTACCTCCACGACCTCATGACTGCCACGCCCAAAGGCAAGGGCGTCGCACCGCTCCTGATCCCCAAGGAGGAGCCTTTAGCCAAGCGCCACCGATCCTCCAGTGGGAAACGCGACGCCACGCCGCACGCAAGATCACACGGCGCCCCAGGCCGCAGCTCCTCTGCACCCCCGCACGGCACGGACGGAGCTGCCGAGCAGACGGCCGTCCAAGGATCAGGTGGTCATGACCCGCAGCTTGGCACGGTGGCGGCTGAAGGTGGGGGCCACACCGAAGGGGACGCTGCCACAGCCGCCGAAGTACCAGGCGACGCTGACGACGTCGAGATCCTCTCATCAGGTGATGAATACAGCGTGGCTTCCCACGAACTCAACACCTTCGGCGAACGCTTCGCATCGGCCCCTAAACTGCCAGATGCCGCCACGACCCGCATCCAACACATGGAACAACAGCACGAGCTGCTTGCCAACACGGTGGATAACATGCAGGTTCAGCTTGCGGGCGTTCTCTCCTCCCAGGCCACACTCACGGAGCACGTCTCAGGTTTGGAACGGGGGCTTGCCACCGTCGTCACCCAGCAACAGACGGCAACCGCCGAAGCCGCTGCACTGCGTGGCGACATCCAGGCCCTCCTCGGGCACCTCACGGGGGGCACCATCCACCTGCCACAGGTGGCCACTCTCGAAACTAAGAAGGAGGAAGCTGCATCAGTTGCCGATCCCGTGGTTGTCTGCGGGTGGATCGACCAGCCAGGCCAGGTCACCCCAGGGACGGGGCCCCCAGGGGCTGACAAAGGCAAAGACAAGGGTCGGGTCACCCAGGAACCCTATTGAAGGTGCCTCAGAGAGCCTGCCTCAGCCCTCCGAGGAAGCGCCTTCAGAGGCATCTCTTCTCTCTTCGCGTCGTATCTCTTTCTTGTCATATCATGTCAGTTTTGGCAGCAGCACGCGCAAGCTATCTGGTGTAGGGACACCCGTCATCTTGCAGGGGGCGTGATTGTTGCAATGTACATGAGCATGCAGGGGTATCTGAGGATGCGTGCTGACATGCAGCTTTTGGCTCATCGCCCGCGCCGCCCACCAGGCCTCGCCATCATGTGGCGCCTTGCCTGCAGCCTGGCCCCCCCCCTCGCTCGCTGGAGCACACCCGTCTTCAGGCGGTGCGCCCCAGCATGGAGGTGAGGTTTTCCTGCGACACGCTGAACGTGGGACTCTTTTCTACCTTTACGATGACAGCATCTACAAGTACGATCACTGCACCATTTTGGACCCGATCGTGAACAGCACCGCCGCCGCGGGTCCGTGCGGCAACGGACCGCTGGGCGCCATCGTGAGCGCATGCACGCCCTTGTCAACTACGACACATGCATCGAAATCCACCCCCAGCGTGGCCTCGACCGTGGTGCAGCAGATCCTTGACGGGGACGTTGATACAGGCCAGGCACGCAGTGGCGGCTTCAGCCCCGCTGTCGTGCCCCGCTATAGCCCCACGGGTCTCACCACCCCCCTGTGCGCTAGGGGCGAACCCGAGGAGGACCCCGCTTTCTGGCACCTGATGATGATCCGCGCCCGGCTCATACCGTGCGCTGCGGCGTGGGCACCAGGTGAGGACCACCAGGACGTGTTCTGGGCATGGCTCGAGGACTGCGTCCCGTACATCCTGGCGACGCTTCATCTGCCACAGTACGATCACCTCTTCCAGGAGGACTCTGAGGACACAACCGACGCCCTGCGCCAGCTCACCGCGTTCGACATGTGCGAGGACATCTGGTATAGAGCGGGCCCCGACAGACAGCGCACAAACCGCAACCTCACTCGTATCCAGGGCAGCCGCGAGTATTCCACCCGCTACTTTGGCCTCCTTCTGGAATACCAGGGTGCTCGTGCCCAGCTTGTCGGCCCTGAAGCTTTCACGGCACCTTTGCCGCCATACCTCTCACGGGCCCACGCCTTACTACCAAGAGGCCTTCCCCCACCCGACCAAGACGCCCTGGCGTACCTCGCTGATGCGATCCTGCACCACCCGACAGACATGCAGCCGCTTGTCGAGGCGGAGCTCGCCGCGGCACCGATGGAACCGCTTAACCCACCACCGCCAGCTGGCCTCGCCCAGCACGCCACGGGTGATCAGGCCGCAGACGACCCCGTATCATGGCTGCTCCAGCACATCGCGGCCAGCGACATCAGCGACACACCCCTGGACTCGTTCCACGCGTCGGACGATATCAGCAACATATCCCTGGGCTCGGTCCATGTGGACGATAGCCAGGACGACATGGAAACCCAGGATCGCGACGGCACGACACCACCAGGCGACACGGCCCAGCGTGACCGTGACAGTGAACCCCACCTAGGGCACACCTCGTCGCACAGCAGTCCGCCCAACAACTCGGCCCAGGCCGACCCCTGCGCACAGCTCAACGACGCTGAAGGCGCCACTGCCGCCGACGCGACAAGCCATGCCACTGCATCGCCAGCTCATGCCAGCCCGCGCAGTGGCGGCTTCAGCCCCGCTGCAGCACTGGCTGGACCTGGACATCCCCAGACCGCAGGTGGCAGCACCACGCCCCGCACCTCTGTCTGCCGTGTTAACGTGACTGACTCCAACCCCAGTGTCATTGACCACTGGCAGGCCGACATCGACAACGACCCCATCGATGACGAGTACCCAGATGCCAGCGGTTCCCACGAGCCCCAGCACAGCGCAGCGGCATCACGACACTGTGGCTGCCTCATCTGCCTCTTTGTGGCCACGTACGCCATCGTGATAGCAATGCCGTACAAGGACCAGATCGATGGGTACTTGCCGACACCGAGCCGAGACCCCAGCTACCGACAACGACGACGACGTGAAGCGGCGGCACCAGGCCCATCTGTGCCCACCACATCCCGACGCACAACGACATACAACGTCACGTCCGCATTGTGGGCCACTCTCAAGTGGACCAGCGTCAAACTCAGAGATAGCGTCTCGGGCGGAGCCAGCGCAGTCGGGGTCGGCCTCGGGGGTGTCCTGAAATGGGCCAGCGGCAAACTCGGGGCTATTGCCACGGGCGGAGTTGTGTGCGGTCTTCTACTCGTCGGCGCCAAACTTCTTGCTCAAGGAGCCGTCGGACACGTAGGAGCCCGCATCTGTGCGCGGGCCCTGGACTCATCCACAGCCCAGTGGTGCCTCCGCTGTTGCCAACCGAGCAGGAGGCCGCGCGATGAGGCCACATACACAATGCCGTGCACGCTCGCCGACGAACACGACGACCAGCACGTGCACTCACTCCGACATCCGCTGCTGCAGGAACACTACGCCGCAGCAGTTGCCGCCGCAGTCGCCGATGTCACCACCGCCACCACCGCCGCCATCGTCGAAGTCACTGCCGCCGTATCGCGAGCCTCGTCTGTCACACCAAGATCGACCAGCCCGTCCCCGCGAGACGGCTCCAAAAGCGGCGCGGCATACGGTAACCTACCGACTAATGAGGATGCCACAGCACACGGCAGCGACACCGAGGCAAGGGAAACACGTGAGTGCACCCACGTTAGCCCGTGGTCCATCTTCCGACATGCTGATGCTCGTGGTTCCTCTCCCGACGCGGACACCCAACCACCACGACGGCGAGCGCGCTATGCATCACCCGCCAGGCCCCAGGCGCCTTCAGGCCCTGGTATGCCTTACACAGCCCTCAAGCCACCGACACGCAACTTACGCAACACTATCCAGCGCGACCCAGCGGTCCCCGTGCCGCCGACGAGCATCCTCAACGCCCTGTACCAAAACGGCTTTGCGCTTGGTAACAGTGGCGTGTCTACAGAGGACATCAAAGACGCTCTGCGACTCCACGACCATCCTCGATTTACCCATGATCTAACACTCCAAGCGCTGGGGCCGTGGACTGACATCATGCAGAGGCCCCCGAACCGCCTCACTTGGGTGCTGGAAGACTCGGGCGGGAACTCAGGCGAGACAATCTTCCCCTACCTCACGTGGGACCTCCGCCAACCCACCACCGACGCGCCCACTGTCTTCTGGCATGGGACCCGCGGCGACCTTGCGGCCCGTCTTGCTGCCAGCGGAGGGCACCTCTTGCCAGGTCCCCGCCGTGAAGCGAAGGGTCGAACTGGCACCAACGTTGGCCGCACGTACGTGAGCGTGCACCCTTCGCTGGCCGCGTGGTACGCAATGCCGCCCCACCCGCCCTACAGTCTCGAAGACGACACCCTCGCGTGGGGACCCATCGCACTCTGGATGTGCGAGGCCACCCAACCACCGCGCGGGGAAAACAGGCACAACGTCGTGAAAGGGGAGGCCCACGGAGCGCGTCTCATTTACCCTCGGGTCCTGAGCCTCCTCATCCGCATGGACTGGTGCGCCCCCACAGAAGCTGCTTCCAGGTGCCGTGCCCTACCACACGCCTATGGCATGGGCGACTGTGCGCACGCCCTTCACATCGCTGGCTACGATCATCCAGATCTCCGTGAGGCGGCTGAAGCTCACGACCAGGAAGCTAGCACCAGGCGCAGACCAGTCATCGCGGCAGCGTGGCCACCGCCGCAGGCACTATACTCGCCAGAGGCAGCGCGAGCATGGGCCAAACAGCACTACGACACTGAAGCAGCCACCAGGGACGACCCTAACCAGCCCCGCCCACGCGTCTCGCTTCGCAAGCTCCAGCTGGACCCGAAACCACTCATCGACCTGGTGTACACTGGCTTGCAAGCCGTCCCCGTGCGGGGGCATCCTGACGCACGCGAGTCGCGCCCCAGCGGCTCCAGCCCTGGGGCCGCGTCTGGCCCACCGCGCACTCAGGCACAGCCCTGGCGCACAGTCCAGACCGCTCATCGACGACATCAGGAGCCGACGAACGCCGTACGCCTTCCCTCATCAGCGCGGCCGCCGCCCTCGCCCGAGGCCACGCCCGCCCACGGCGATCCGCCTCTCGTTCGTCACGACAGAGTGGCGGAAACTCCACCTCAGACAACAGTGGCATCGAGACGTGGGAGCACATTGAGACGGAAGAGGAGCCGACTGCCTACCACGTCCTCGCCTACCACGTCCGTGATGTGCGGGCCCGTGTCAATGCCCCTGGCATCGAGGTCTGGCTTGACCCTGGTGATCACCACGACGGCGCCTACTTACCGTGGGGGACGACAGTCATGGGCCATCGCGTCATTAACCCTGCGGTGGCGGGGCGGGACGGCTGGGTCATCCTCCACCACGACCACGGCGACACCACTACTAAGCTCTGGGCACCGACCCAAGTCCACGTCAAAGCGGACGACACCTGGCGCACGGTCATGGTACCAGCGGACATGGGGCCCCAGTGGATCGAGTGCCATGCCGAGGACGCTCGCCTCCCCGCCGAGGTTGTCCGCACTACAGGCCAATCCTGGTTTGCTGACGTCTGGCCCTTGTGGGATCGCCCTCGACCCCACCCAGACGACCCAGGCACAAACGAGCATGCGCTCCCGCCTCTACCAGGACGCTGGTCTTGCCTACAGTGTCGATTCCAATGCTGTCAGTACTGTGCGGCTCGCCGCAACACGCAGCTCGGCACCTCGGGCCAACCAACGTGCCCAGACTGTGCCCGCAGCGGACTGCGTACACTTATGGACTGGTCCACGGACTACTCTTGCAACAGTTGGACGTGTGCATACAGCACCGACAACAGGGACTCCGACACATGCTGCCTGTCCAGCAGGTGCCCCCATCCCCCCAGTCCACACAGCCTGCTCGACGTCCGTGCCACAGGGATGCCGCCGCACATCCTTGCCCGCCAATACGGCAACGCGCCAGCCCACCACGACCTCAAGGAACCCCCCCGAGCGCCTTCAGGCCCCGGGGGGGAACCTCCACAACCAGGCCAAGCAGGTTACCAGGGTCAATGGTACTTCCCACCGAGGCCGCGGCGCGTCCCCAGGCAGGGACTGCCTGACGGCACGAGGCGGCCACCTGGGTTCACAGGAACGGGGATGCCCGAAGAACCGTCCCCCGACCAACCTCTCTGGAGGGAAGGCTACGTGCTCTTCGGCCCCCACCAGGCCCTCAAGGAGGAATTCACCTTCAACAAGACGGTCCGCCGACCCTACTCCCTAGCCATCACCAACATGTACAGGGACCGTGTCACGGTCAGGACCGTCTGCGAGTCGATCGCCGAGCGCATCCACACTACCCGCACCCGCTGGCGAGATGTGGTACTGTACTGGGACGCCGAGGGTGGTCCTGGGCCTCAAGCTCTCGACTATGACATGCGACTCTGCGACGCCATGGTGAGCCGTGCCACGACCGAAGCCGAGCTAAACCACGACCGCAGCAACCGTGGTAGTTTCTGCCTCTATGGACCAGCGCACCAGCGAGCTGTAAACATCACGGCGATCTCCGAGCCGCAGAACATCGACTACATGGAGCATGTGCGGCGATACTCACCCGTAGGGGAGACCTACCCAGACCACGCCTTCGAGCACGTCTATCGGGGCTGGCAGCGGCCCGACGTGCCCACCATCCTCCCCGACACCCGCCCCCTCTCGAGAGCCGACCAGCAGCGATATCAACAGCACCAGCAGCGCATTCAGCAGCGCGACCAACGCGACGCAGGACAGCCGAGCACGCCACGCTACCGCTCTCCCGCGCGAGTCCCGACAGGCGGCAGCACGGCCTACGGCGGGGCTGCCGCCTATTACCGTGGCCCCATTGGCGCCAGGCCCGCGGCGGCTGGAGCAGCCGCCTCCAGCTACGGCCACGCCCCCCACGCCAGGGTACACCCAGCGGTCATCGGCTACCCGCGTGCACTCGCGCAGGCCCCCCCACGGGCCACCTCGCCCGTGCCAGGGTCCACGCGCGCCTGGGGCCATTACTCAGGCCGACACGATGGCACCTCCAGCAACCAGCCCGCAGTGATAACCCCTGCGGCTTCAGCCCAGGGGGCTGCAACAAACCGTGGCAGGACAGGGCGCCCTGAAGGATGGCGTGATGCGAACGTGCGTGCTTGGCAACCGCGCCAGCACACGCCCCCGCCAAACGTGGCTGCAGCGCTGCGCCCTGCCCAGGCAAAACCTGCCCCACCTGAGCGGGAGAGGCAGCCGCTTGTCCCGCTCGTCCTCACGTACACCCAGGCGCATCACAGCGCCTCCCCGCGGCACAGCGAGGGAAGCGCCCACCACGTCAGCCCCCGCCCCGACGCTGTCGACCCTGACCAGGCCACAGCCACGGCGGAGGGCGGCACAAGCGCCTCCCGCCAGCCCAGCCCATCACCCTGCGCGGCGCCGATCCGATCCCCGAGCAGGGCGGATTCCGAGCGCGCTAATGCCCAGGCGACCTCGCCACGCGACCGCCGCACGGGCGGGCGCGTCCCGCGCAGCAGGTCCTGCAGCCGCCACAGCTCACGCAAGGCCCCAGGGAGCTCCACGAGCTCGCCGCCTCGCGAGACTCAGGCTGATGGCCGAGCCCCCGAAGTGGTGCCACGCTTCGGTGCCAGCGTCATCGAACCTGGCCAGGTCGACCTCGAGCCGACGCCGTCCACGGACCACGAGCCGCCGCTGCCCACCCGCGTGATCGTCCCCATCGACGAGGCGCCGACCTTCGACCCGTTCAAGAACAAGTACCGTGTCAAGGACCTTGCGGCGGGTTTCGGCGGTGGCTCACCGCTCTCACCTCAGAGTCGGGGCGGAGCCCCCGCCACCTCAGCCGCTGCCGCGGCAGCGGCGGCCCCGCGGGGAATCAGCCCTGTCCGCAACGCGGGCCTCACGGCAGCGGGCATGGACGAGGCCCAGCGCCAGGCCACCGACCGCGCTGCTCGAGCTGTTCCACCAGATGCTGCTCATCAAGATACTGACGGGGCGGGCGCGCCACCGCAGGACGGACCAGCGGTGTCGCGTGCGCAGTATATGCGCGTGCGTTGTGCCGCTGCCGCGCCTAGCCGCCGCCGCTGGTTCGCTTTTGCTTTTGTGTTCGGCAGGACGGATCGAGGAGTCGCCTCCCTCTCCCTCTGCTGCCGTCTCACCTCTCCTCCCCTCGTCCCCTATGGTACAGGAGTGAGGAGGATTTTTCGAGACAGTTTTACTGACGTTTATGAACCCCCCCTGGCGCAGTGCCGACCATGTCCCGCCTATACTTCTGGCCTGACGGCGGCTTCAGCCCCGGTCAAGCTAATCCATAGGAACGCCATGAGCTCCTACTGTGGCCAAGCCTTCTACCTGGGCGAGGGTCAGGCTGACCTACACCGTGCGGGGCGTGCAAACCCCAGCTCCACCGATGGAGACGGGCCAGGTCGCTCCATACACCTCGTCAGCCTAAACATCACCAGTCTCTCAGCGAACTGGCCAACCATCACCGCTCTTGGTGTCGACCACAACGCCGCAGTCATAGCACTGCAGGAGACCCGACATGCCAAGCCGACCAGACAAGCCATCGCTACCAGCGCCGCCAATCCACACCACGGGGGATACCACGCCAGTCTTGGACCTGACCTGGATCTGGCGCGAGCCCAGCGCAGAGCTGCCCACGGCGGCACAGACCACACCGTCGTGGGCAACACTGGCGCCTCGGGAGGGGTCGCCATCCTCTCTAAGGATGCCATTGTCGACTCCACTGTCGACGACACTGCGCCCTGTATCGTCGCCCTCAAGGCCAAGAAAAGATGGCACGAGGCCTTTCTCCCGCTCTGCACTCAGCACCGCCGCAGGCGGCGACGAAACAACCACGGGCCCGCTGGGATCTACATAGCGAGCCTCTACGGGATTGCTGGAGGAGACAGCACAGATCTTTTTCGGCTCGCTGACTGCGCCGCCGCTAGGGTCGGCTCAGCCCCGCATTTCATCTGCATGGACGCCAACACGAACATCGACGACAATCCACACCTGCTGCACATGATGCAGCACGGATGGTTTAACGTCGCTGAGGGCACACCAGACCACACCATGCACACATACGGCAATATCCCTGACTGGGACCGCGTCACCAAGTGCCCCCGCACTTCGCGCATCGATTATATCATTGCCAACCAAGCGGCGCGATCCCTTGTCACCGACTTCTGCTATCTGCGCGACTTGCCAGCGAAGTCCCATGTTGGCCTGCAGGTCACGCTTGACCTCAGTCGCCTCGACCATACGGCCCGACGCCTTCTCGCCCCCACGCCCTACCCTCCCAACGATGGAGCTCACGAGGGTCACGAACTGCAGGCATTAGGGACCCTCATCGCTGGGCGATATCAGGACCGCATGGAGCAGGCCGACACACGCGACGACGTGGAACGCATGTTCGCCCTGGCTAACGAGGCCAGTCATGAGTACCATCTCACCCGTCTGCGCGACCTGCCACCTCCACCGCCCGACCACCCAAAAAAGAAGCCCCCCACCATGCACGGGCTCACGCCCATGTTCGAGGAGCGACCAGTTGTCCCCCGCGCCTTCCCCACCTACGGAGCTTCCACGATACACATGAACCGACTGCGCAAGCTCCATCGGCAACTCTGTGAGCTTCGCTTCATCGGACAGCACCATCATTTAGACTGCCGTGCCATCCCGCCGTACCTAGCGCAGCGCATCGACTGCACGTGGACCGCGGCCCGCCTCCTATGTCACAAGCTGCGCCCCACGGTTCTCCTTGACTTCCCCGAGGCCTGGACCCCCGACGAGCCAGCACCTCACGGAGAGCACCTTGACGGTTTGATCCAAAACCTCGACTTAGAGCTGGCGCGACGTGCGAACCGTGCCAAAGCTGAACGCATCAAGATATGGGCTGAGGGCGTCCGCGAGCCAAGCGGGCGAAAGGCGGCCATATACGCACGGGCTGCTGACAGCTCGCCCACGGCGTATCTCCGCACGCCTACCACACCTGACGATACGCAACTCCACTGCGACACCAACGCCTTCAAACCTGACAAAGCTAGCACGGACGATAGCGACGCTGACACCGAAGCTGGCGGCTTCAGCCCCAGCGACGGTAGTTCGCCCGACACGGACAACGACGAAGACCACACTTGTGAACCACCACCTGCACAAGTCCCCGACATTCTCCCTGCCAACGCCATTGTTGCTAATACCAAAGACATGCTTAAGCTCATGGTCGACACCTGGGAGCCCATCTTGGGCAGGTACCGCGCCCGTGCAGGACATGACGCCGAAGCCATGCCGACGTGGGCTGACTTCTACGACGAGTACCGACAAGAGCTGCCTACGCCATCACCAGCTACCCCTTTCCACCTCACCGACGACCAACTCATCCACTTTATTCGCACCCGTTCACCGCGCCGTGCGGGGGGACTGGACGGCTGGACTACTAAGGAGGCTAAGGAGTTACCCGACGACATCCTTCGCCTCTTCGCCAGCGTCTTACGCGCTATGCAACGCACTGGCACCATCCCAGAACCCCTCCTTCATGTGCCAAACCCGTGCCTCCGAAAAGGCCGAGGCGAACTCCCAACGGACCAACGACTTCTCTCGGTGCTTTCCGTTTGGATGTATGCGTGGGAAGCGCCAGCTTACCGCAGCCTCACGGACTGGCGGAAAGGATGGACCCACGCCACGAGCTTTGGCGCTGTCCCCAAAGCTACCATTGGGGACGTCAGCACCTCTCTTGCCCTGCGCATCGAACACGCCAGGGCCTTACTCCTTCCCTTAGCTGGGGCTGCCCTTGACCGACAGAAGTGTTTCGACTACCTCATCACGGACATCTGCCTTAACCTTGCGCTTCACGCGGGGTGCCCCCAAGACATCGTTACTGTCCGCAGAAACTTCTACAGTCGCCACAAACGCTACATCCGCATGAACGGAGCGTACTCTAAGGAATTGGCCAGGACCAACGGTCACCTCCAGGGAAGCTCTTGGTCCCTGGACGACATTAAGCTGCTCATGTGTGTGTGGACCAAGAGACAGCATCGATACGTTCCGCGATCACTCAGCACTACCTTTGTTGACGACAGCAACTCCACTACTCACACCGCGCCTGAGTTGCAGAAATCTCTTGATGAAACCGCCAAGTTTGATCGATTTTCAGGTCAACGCATTCACCCTGGCAAAGTGGCGGGGTGGGCGCTCACCGACGAGCTTCACGCCGCCGTTACCCAGCTCACTCTGGCGGAACGGCCCTTACGCGTGGTCGACTCCTTCAAGCTCGTCGGGAGTTACATCAACGCCGAGGCAGCGCCGGCTCCAGCCGCGCTTAACCTCACGGCCACCGCTGACGCCCGTGTTCGGAGGGCGACTAGTCGCCTGCCGCGCATTGGCAAGCTCCCATCGCCGATGCTTATTAAGGCGCGGCACGCCCGTTCCCTTGCTGCCAGCGTCTGTACCACGGGCACCGACATTCAAGCCCCATCAGGCCCCGTCAAAACTGCCTACAACCATGCCCTTAAGGCGGCTATCCGCCCCAAGGGAAACAAGTGGGTCGAGTTTTGGACTCTCATGGCCGTGTGCGTCCCAGGACACGCCCTGGAGATTGACGCCATCACGCAGCGTGAAGTTTTCCTGTGTCTGCGGCGACAGGTTAATCGCGACGCTACACTCTGCGGTCTCGTCAGGGATCTCCAACACCACGTTCAGACCCTGTTTGGTGGAGGACCTGTCGGACGACTTGTCCAGTCGCTCCAGCAGCTCCGTTGGACCTGGCCCACATTTGGCATCATGTACGACGACTGGGGCTGCCAGATCAGTTGGCTGAACTTACCCCAAAACGCCTTCCTTCACATGCTGCGGGCCTCACAACGCAGAGCCTTTCTGAGGAGGATCAAGCCACGGCGTCACGACCTTGGATACCTTGCCTCTGTCAGACAGGGCCTCGACCTCTTCGCCAGCACGTGGCTCGCCCGAACGAAAGGAGCAGCCAAATGCAATGCCTGGCAGCTGGCGCTCCTCCTGAACTACCTGTCGGGCGGGGACCACACCCAACAGCGACGATCCCGATCAAACACGTCTGCTGACCCCAGCCCCATCTGCCGATACTGCGACGAGGAAGAGAAAACTCAGGAGCACACTGTCCGCCACTGCAAGTGCTGGGCCCGAGAAAGACTCCCTCTCACCACCCTCATCAGTGACGAGCAGTGGGCCCGTCTTCCGCCGCACACAAGACACTGCGGGCTCTTCGATGAAGACCCAGCCCTCCTCGACCTGCAGGCCGACCTCGCGAGGGACCCGCTACCTCAGCCCATACCGCGGCCCCCACCTGAGGGAGATCCTGCGGCTTCAGCCCAGGACTCCTACACCACCTACCTTGACCACGACACTGGTTGGACATGGGTCTACGCTGCCACGGACGGTGCATGCACCAACCAAGCCATCCCATTGCTAGCACGAGCGGGCTACGGCGTCTACTACGGCATCGACCACCGCATGAACTACAGTGCACGCGTTCACGGCATTACGCAGAACGCACAGCTTGCGGAGACCCTCGCCATTGTCCACCTCACGGCATGTGCTGAACGGCCCGTACACGTTTTCGTGGACAACCAGGCGGTGGTCGATGGGTTCCAAAGTATCATCGACGGACACTCACCACCGCAGGGCACGCACGTGGAGCTCTGGGAAAAGATCCACCGATGCGTCATGGCCAAGCCCAACATGTTCCGCGTCGAGAAAATCGCAAGCCACCTGGGAGACATGGGCATCGACCTCGGGCTCATCGGGCCCATCGCGGAGGAGTTCAATCGTCAGGCTGACGCCCTCGCCACAACGGCGGCACGTACTCATAACCTTCCAGACGACATTGTCGAAGCTGCCAAAACACGACATCGCCAAGCGACCGTGCTTCATGGAGTCGCTGTCGCCATCTACGAGCGTAGACACCGCACACTCCCCCTCCCACACCGCAGGGCTGGGTTTACAGCTGCGGAACTCAACAAAATGGAACCAAACCCCCTGCTGTCTGACCAGGCACCACCCGCGGCTGGACCAGACATCCCACAGAACCCGGACGAGCTCTGGGCCGAGGCCCAACGGGCGATATTCGACGAACAGGAGGACGACCCGTTCGGCTTTGGCGGGGGCCTTGACTTCCTAGGCGACGGGCCAGCCAGCGCCAACCTTGCCCCGTCGGGCACCCGCACGTCGCCCTCGACTCCGCCACTGAGAGCGGCATCGCACCCACATGACAACGCCGCTCACCTTCAGGACGCTGACGAACAGGAGGACGACCTGTTCAGCTTCGGTGGGGGATCGGACGCTTTGGACGACGGACCAGTCAGCGAAAACCCTGCACCGTCGGGCAACCTCTCGATGCCTACCGCGACTCCGTCCCCGAGAGCGACATCGCCCCCATACGATGATATCGGCCACCGCCACGACGCCGACGACGACCTGGGTGACCCCCGCGGACTGAATGGCACAGACGACGCACCGCCGACACCCCACGCTGCCGACCATGCCGCCCTACCGAGACGCTACCCTTCTACGCGGCCGACCTCAGAACCCTTGCACGGCATCATGATTGGTCCCACCGCGCAAACCACTCCGCCCCCCCACCAGCGGCAGCCCGCGGGGGCGGCTTCAGCCCCCCCGCAGGGCACTGAACCAGACAGGCCCTCGCGCCCCGTCCACGCTTCCATCGTTGCTGAGCGAGAGGATGCGGCTCTCCCGACCTCTCGGGGCGTGGCCCTAGCGGCTCCAGCCCTGGGGTCGCGTGTTCCCCTCCAGTCACCTTTCAAGGGTGACGGACGACAGCGTACAGGGTGCCGCACTACGCTAGTCCACCATCTGGACAGGCGTACCGAGGACCTCGCCTCTGTCTCGAGGCCCTCGGCCGCTGGCACTGAGCAGCCACCCCTCACCGACCGCGAAACCGAGCTGTCCCAGGCTATGGCTGCTCTCCAGCAGAGGTGCGTTGCTCTCGCCGCGGACCTCGCCGCCGCCCAAGCTCGCCAAGGCCCTCTACTCCAGCGCCTCCACAGCGCCGGGCGAGCCTTCGCCGAGCTGCTCACGCCCTCGCCCGATGGTGCCGTGCCGTCACTCACCATCCAAGCTATGCTGTCATCGTTCCGCGGCGCTCCACCTGGTGCCCCGCGCTAATCTCCTCCTTTCTGCCTGCCCGTGTGTACGCGTGGCTCCGCGTCCACGGTGTCAGGGCGTGGGGGCGGGGGGTGCCCCGTCACTGCGCGCCGCTCAGCGGCCAAGCGCCCAACTGGCGGTCTGCCAAGCCGCCTAGCCACGTGTCAGCACGTCGCCTTCTTGTTGGGGCCTCTTTCTTTACGCGGTCTGACAGGTGAGATCATCACCGTCTGTCCGCCGTCTGTAGCGTCTGTCGCACTGCGCCGGGGGAGGGGGTTTTTGTTGCCCGCCCTCGTATCTAAAGGCTGCACCGCCGCAAATAGTGTTTGCGAGTTGTCGCACCGCAGTGCGCCTCGCGGACGGACCCTGGTCCGCCTACTTGTCCGCTCTCTCCTCTCTCTCTCTCTCTCTTCTCTCTCTCTCTCTCTCTCTCTCTCTCTCCCTCTCTCTCTCTCTCTCTCTCTCTCTCTCTCTCTCTGTCTCTGTCTCTGTCTCTCTGTCTCTGTCTCTGTCTCTGTCTCTGTCTCTGTCTCTGTCTCTCTCTCTCTCTCTCTCTCTCTCTCTCTCTTTTTTTCTCTAGTCTCGGCTCGAGAGTGCCCTGCACTCAGACCGCAGCCGCGACGCGAAGCGCCCCGCCTCGGAGTCAGACTCCCAGGCCTCGCGAGACCGGAGGGGCCCCAGCAGGACCCTACTGATTCGCGTCACCTCTCCCCACCAGAGCGCCCGCAGCAATGGCCCCCAGTAAGCCGGAGCGCCGTCGCTCTTCCAAGCAGCCCCCGAGCTCACGTCCTGCTGCTGAAGGGTCTCTCCTCCAACGCAAGCAGGACTGCATCGCAGCTTTCAAGCAAGCGGGGTCTGACCGCCCCACGGCCGCATACAACGGGCTTGCCGAGCTGAACGCGGATGAGCTCCAGGCCACGTACGACATGCACAAGACCAACACGAAGAAGCTCGGCAGTGCCTTGATCCGCATGTGCGCCGCCAACCAGATCAGCTACACGCTGGATCACCACCAGCGCAGCAAGCCTAAGCGCATTGGCGGTGACACATCACACCCACCAGCTGGGTCCGCACGTCTTCAGGCTGCGGACACCCAATTCATCGCCTTGGACCCGGCCTTTTGGAAGGTCCCTGTCCTCGCCGAACCCACATCTCCTGACGACGGCAAGACGTACAAGCCCAGTATCAGCCTCCACGACTACGAGAGCGGTGAACGGCTGCTGCAACACCACCTCGAGCAGGGTAAGCGTACCACGGGTCAGCTTGCGATTGCTGTCATGGGCCCAAAAAACGACAACTACGTCGGTACCGAGCTCGCCGTCCCCGTGCTGACGCGTCACCCCAAGGCGCCCAAAGTGGTCCACACGCACGTCCCCGTGACCGTGTACCAGCTGGGCACCAAGGAAGTCGCCTGCACGGAAAAAGTAGCCGTCGCCACCATCGACCCTGCCGACCACGTATGCTGGATTCGGGCGACCATACATGAAACCGAGGCCATCGCCGCAGTCCCCTCCATGCATCAGGCCTTCGAGGACCAGTTCTCGGGAGGTGCCCCCGTGAACGGTGGTCCACGCGCCAAGGGTCCTTTCCGAGGGGACTCCGCTCCACAGGACAAGGCGCGCCAAAACCAAAAGCACAGGGAGTCCAAGAAAGACGCTCGCCGCCAGGAGCTCGATAGTCAGCTCCAGGACACCTTCAAGGCCCTCTTCCACTGCAACTTTAAAGCCGTCACCATCCTCGAACCCTGCAAAAGCCTAGGCAGGTATGGATCGGGCGTCGGAAAGAGGTCCCTGGCTGCCACCTTCGGCGTCAGTCTTCAAGCGGTCGACAAGGTCTTGGCGGGTTCAGGGCAACTCGGCGCCACCTACGACCTCAGCAACGTAGGTGCAGACGAGCCCACTGCAGACAAGTACCAGACCGTGTGGTTCCCTGAGGACCAGCCCATCACGATGGCAGATGCGTTCCAGAAGTCGGTGGATTTCAAGGCCCTGGGAGTCGTCAGGCACGGCAAGTCAGGCTTATTGGGGATCCGTGTTTCACGAGGGTCAGACGCCGCCAAGGCTGCTGCCGTCAGCATCCGCGGCTGCGAAGCCACCCTCGCCAAGACGCGCTACCGCATCACTGGCATTGCGGCACGCCACGCCACGCTGACCCAGCTCGCCAAGACTCTCACGGGCCCGTCCGTTAAATGGGACTGCGAGGTCTACCACACCGCCTGGGACCCAGCCACTTCGGCTCAGTTTGCCTTAGTGCGCGCCCATCGTCCCCCACTCACATATACGGTACAGGTCGCAGGGTGCCCCATCCCGTGGAGCATCACCGAGGCCCCGCTGGCTGAGGTGGTGCCGAAGAGGGACAACGTTACCATCGTCACGCCTACCACCATCACAGAGCCTGTGACGCCGCCAGCCCGTGGTGGCGGCTTCAGCCCCGCCACTGGCACACTCCTCACCAAAGCGGCCCAGAGCCCTTACCTCCACGACCTCATGACTGCCACGCCCAAAGGCAAGGGCGTCGCACCGCTCCTGATCCCCAAAGAGGAGCCTTTAGCCAAGCGCCACCGATCCTCCAGTGGGAAACGCGACGCCACGCCGCACGCAAGATCACACGGCGCCCCAGGCCGCAGCTCCTCTGCACCCCCGCACGGCACGGACGGAGCTGCCGAGCAGACGGCCGTCCAAGGATCAGGTGGTCATGACCCGCAGCTTGGCACGGTGGCGGCTGAAGGTGGGGGCCACACCGAAGGGGACGCTGCCACAGCCGCCGAAGTACCAGGCGACGCTGACGACGTCGAGATCCTCTCATCAGGTGATGAATACAGCGTGGCTTCCCACGAACTCAACACCTTCGGCGAACGCTTCGCATCGGCACCCAAACTGCCAGATGCCGCCACGACCCGCATCCAACACATGGAACAACAGCACGAGCTGCTTGCCAACACGGTGGATAACATGCAGGTTCAGCTTGCGGGCGTTCTCTCCTCCCAGGCCACACTCACGGAGCACGTCTCAGGTTTGGAACGGGGGCTTGCCACCGTCGTCACCCAGCAACAGACGGCAACCGCCGAAGCCGCTGCACTGCGTGGCGACATCCAGGCCCTCCTCGGGCACCTCACGGGGGGCACCATCCACCTGCCACAGGTGGCCACTCTCGAAACTAAGAAGGAGGAAGCTGCATCAGTTGCCGATCCCGTGGTTGTCTGCGGGTGGATCGACCAGCCAGGCCAGGTCACCCCAGGGACGGGGCCCCCAGGGGCTGACAAAGGCAAAGACAAGGGTCGGGCCACCCAGGAACCCTATTGAAGGTGCCTCAGAGAGCCTGCCCCAGCCCTCCGAGGAAGCGCCTTCAGAGGCATCCCTTCCCTCTTCGCGTCGTATCTCTTTCTTGTCATATCATGTCAGTTTTGGCAGCAGCACGCGCAAGCTATCTGGTGTAGGGACACCCGTCATCTCGCAGGGGGCGTGATTGTTGCAATGTACATGAGCATGCAGGGGTATCTGAGGATGCGTGCTGACATGCAGCTTTTGGCTCATCGCACGCGCCGCCCGCCAGGCCTGGCCATCATGTGGCGCCTTGCCTGCAGCCTGGCCCTCCCCTCGCTCGCTGGAGCACACCCGTCTTCAGGCGGTGCGCCCCAGCATGGAGGTGAGGTTTTCCTGCGACATGCTGAACGTGGGACTCTTTTCTACCTTTACGATGACAGCATCTACAAGTACGATCACTGCACCATTTTGGACCCGATCGTGAACAGCACCGCCGCCGCGGGTCCGTGCGGCAACGGATCGCTGGGCGCCATCGTGAGCGCATGCACGCCCTTGTCAACTACGACACATGCATCGAAATCCACCCCCAGCGTGGCCTCGACCGTGGTGCAGCAGATCCTTGACGGGGACGTTGATACAGGCCAGGCACGCAGTGGCGGCTTCAGCCCCGCTGTCGTGCCCCGCTATAGCCCCACGGGTCTCACCACCCCCCTGTGCGCTAGGGGCGAACCCGAGGAGGACCCCGCTTTCTGGCACCTGATGATGATCCGCGCCCGGCTCATACCGTGCGCTGCGGCGTGGGCACCAGGTGAGGACCACCAGGACGTGTTCTGGGCATGGCTCGAGGACTGCGTCCCGTACATCCTGGCGACGCTCCATCTGCCACAGTACGATCACCTCTTCCAGGAGGACTCTGAGGACACAACCGACGCCCTGCGCCAGCTCACCGCGCTCGACATGTGCGAGGACATCTGGTATAGAGCGGGCCCCGACAGACAGCGCACAAACCGCAACCTCACTCGTATCCAGGGCAGCCGCGAGTATTCCACCCGCTACTTTGGCCTACTTCTGGAATACCAGGGTGCTCGTGCCCAGCTTGTCGGCCCTGAAGCTTTCACGGCACCTTTGCCGCCATACCTCTCACGGGCCCACGCCTTACTACCAAGAGGCCTTCCCCCACCCGACCAAGACGCCCTGGCGTACCTCGCTGATGCGATCCTGCACCACCCGACAGACATGCAGCCGCTTGTCGAGGCGGAGCTCGCCGCGGCACCGATGGAACCGCTTAACCCACCACCGCCAGCTGGCCTCGCCCAGCACGCCACGGGTGATCAGGCCGCAGACGACCCCGTATCATGGCTGCTCCAGCACATCGCGGCCAGCGACATCAGCGACACACCCCTGGACTCGTTCCACGCGTCGGACGATATCAGCAACATATCCCTGGGCTCGGTCCACGTGGACGATAGCCAGGACGACATGGAAACCCAGGATCGCGACGGCACGACACCACCAGGCGACACGGCCCAGCGTGACCGCGACAGTGAACCCCACCTAGGGCACACCTCGTCGCACAGCAGTCCGCCCAACAACTCGGCCCAGGCCGACCCCTGCGCACAGCTCAACGACGCTGAAGGCGCCACTGCCGCCGACGCGACAAGCCATGCCACTGCATCGCCAGCTCATGCCAGCCCGCGCAGTGGCGGCTTCAGCCCCGCTGCAGCACTGGCTGGACCTGGACATCCCCAGACCGCAGGTGGCAGCACCACGCCCCGCACCTCTGTCTGCCGTGTTAACGTGACTGACTCCAACCCCAGTGTCATTGACCACTGGCAGGCCGACATCGACAACGACCCCATCGATGACGAGTACCCAGATGCCAGCGGTTCCCACGAGCCCCAGCACAGCGCAGCGGCATCACGACACTGTGGCTGCCTCATCTGCCTCTTTGTGGCCACGTACGCCATCGTGATAGCAATGCCGTACAAGGACCAGATCGATGGGTACTTGCCGACACCGAGCCGAGACCCCAGCTACCGACAACGACGACGACGTGAAGCGGCGGCACCAGGCCCATCTGTGCCCACCACATCCCGACGCACAACGACATACAACGTCACGTCCGCATTGTGGGCCACTCTCAAGTGGACCAGCGTCAAACTCAGAGATAGCGTCTCGGGCGGAGCCAGCGCAGTCGGGGTCGGCCTCGGGGGTGTCCTGAAATGGGCCAGCGGCAAACTCGGGGCTATTGCCACGGGCGGAGTCGTGTGCGGTCTTCTACTCGTCGGCGCCAAACTCCTTGCTCAAGGAGCCGTCGGACACGTAGGAGCCCGCATCTGTGCGCGGGCCCTGGACTCATCCACAGCCCAATGGTGCCTCCGCTGTTGCCAACCGAGCAGGAGGCCGCGCGATGAGGCCACATGCAAAATGCCGTGCACGCTTGCCGACGAACACGACGACCAGCACGTGCACTCACTCCGACATCCGCTGCTGCAGGAACACTACGCCGCAGCAGTTGCCGCCGCAGTCGCCGATGTCACCACCGCCACCACCGCCGCCATCGTCGAAGTCACTGCCGCCGTATCGCGAGCCTCGTCTGTCACACCAAGATCGACCAGCCCGTCCCCGCGAGACGGATCCAAAAGCGGCGCGGCATACGGTAACCTACCGACTAACGAGGATGCCACAGCACACGGCAGTGACACCGAGGCAAGGGAAACACGTGAGTGCACCCACGTTAGCCCGTGGTCCGTCTTCCGACATGCTGATGCTCGTGGTTCCTCTCCCGACGCGGACACCCAACCACCACGACGGCGAGCACGCTATGCATCACCCGCCAGGCCCCAGGCGCCTCCAGGCCCTGGTATGCCTTACACAGCCCTCAAGCCACCGACACGCAACTTACGCAACACTATCCAGCGCGACCCAGCGGTCCCCGTGCCGCCGAAGAGCATCCTCAACGCCCTGTACCAAAACGGCTTTGCGCTTGGTAACAGTGGCGTGTCTACAGAGGACATCAAAGACGCTCTGCGACTCCACGACCATCCTCGATTCACCCATGATCTACACTCCAAGCGCTGGGGCCGTGGACTGACATCATGCAGAGGCCCCCGAACCGCCTCACTTGGGTGCTGGAAGACTCGGGCGGGAACTCAGGCGAGACGATTTTCCCCTACCTCACGTTGGACCTCCGCCAACCCACCACCGACGCGCCCACTGTCTTCTGGCATGGGACCCGCGGCGACCTTGCGGCCCGTCTCGCTGCCAGCGGAGGGCACCTCTTGCCAGGCCCCCGCCGTGAAGCGAAGGGTCGAACTGGCACCAACGTTGGCCGCACGTACGTGAGCGTGCACCCTTCGCTGGCCGCGTGGTACGCAATGCCGCCCCACCCGCCCTGCAGTCTCGAAGACGACACCCTCGCGTGGGGACCCATCGCACTCCGGATGTGCGAGGCCACCCAACCACCGCGCGGGGAAAACAGGCACAACGTCGTGAAAGGGGAGGCCCACGGAGCGCGTCTCATTTACCCTCGGGTCCTGAGTCTCCTCATCCGCATGGACTGGTGCGCCCCCACAGAAGCTGCTTCCAGGTGCCGTGCCCTACCACACGCCTATGGCATGGGCGACTGTGCGCACGCCCTTCACATCGCTGGCTACGATCATCCAGATCTCCGTGAGGCGGCTGAAGCTCACGACCAGGAAGCTAGCACCAGGCGCAGACCAGTCATTGCGGCAGCGTGGCCACCGCCGCAGGCACTATACTCGCCAGAGGCAGCGCGAGTATGGGCCAAACAGCACTACGACACTGAAGCAGCCACCAGGGACGACCCTAACCAGCCCCGCCCACGCGTCTCGCTTCGCAAGCTCCAGCTGACCCGAAACCACTCATCGACCTGGTGTACACTGGCTTGCAAGCCGTCCCCGTGCGGGGGCATCCTGACGCACGCGAGTCGCGCCCCAGCGGCTCCAGCCCTGGGGCCGCGTCTGGCCCACCGCGCACTCACAAGTCAGGCACAGCCCTGGCGCACAGTCCAGACCGCTCATCGACGACATCAGGAGCCGACGAACGCCGTACGCCGTCCCTCATCAGCGCGGCCGCCGCCCTCGCCCGAGGCCACGCCCGCCCACGGCGATCCGCCTCTCGTTCGTCACGACAGAGTGGCGGAAACTCCACCTCAGACAACAGTGGCATCGAGACGTGGAGCACATTGAGACGGAAGAGGAGCCGACTGCCTACCACGTCCTCGCCTACCACGTCCGTGATGTGCGGGCCCGTGTCAATGCCCCTGGCATCGAGGTCTGGCTTGACCCTGGTGATCACCACGACGGCGCCTACTTACCGTGGGGGACGACAGTCATGGGCCATCGCGTCTTTAACCCTGCGGTAGCGGGGCGGGACGGCTGGGTCATCCTCCACCACGACCACGGCGACACCACTACTCAGCTCTGGGTACCGACCCAAGTCCACGTCAAAGCGGACGACACCTGGCGCACGGTCATGGTACCAGCGGACATGGGGCCCCAGTGGATCGAGTGCCATGCCGAGGACGCTCGCCTCCCCGCCGAGGTTGTCACACTACAGGCCAATCCTGGTTTGCTGACGTCTGGCCCTTGTGGGATCGCCCTCGACCCCACCCAGACGACCCAGGCACAAACGAGCATGCGCTCCCGCCTCTACCAGGACGCTGGTCTTGCCTACAGTGTCGATTCCGATGCTGTCAGTACTGTGCGGCTCGCCGCAACACGCAGCTCGGCCCCTCGGGCCAACCAACGTGCCCAGACTGTGCCCGCAGCGGACTGCGTACACTTATGGACTGGTCCACGGACTACTCTTGCAACAGTTGGACGTGTGCATACAGCACCGACAACAGGGACTCCGACACATGCTGCCTGTCCAGCAGGTGCCCCCACCCCCCCAGTCCACACAGCCTGCTCGACGTCCGTGCCACAGGGATGCCGCCGCACATCCTTGCCCGACAATTCGGCAACGCGCCAGCCCTCCACGATCTTAAGGAACCCCCCCGAGCGCCTTCAGGCCCCGGGGGGGAACCTCCACAACCAGGCCAAGCAGGTTACCAGGGCCAATGGTACTTCCCACCGAGGCCGCGGCGCGTCCCCAGGCAGGGACTGCCTGACGGCACGAGGCGGCCACCTGGGTTCACAGGAACGGGGATGCCCGAAGAACCGTTCCCCGACCAACCTCTTTGGAGGGAAGGCTACGTGCTCTTCGGCCCCCACCAGGCCCTCAAGGAGGAATTCACCTTCAACAAGACGGTCCGCCGACCCTACTCCCTAGCCATCACCAACATGGACAGGGACCGTGTCACGGTCAGGACCGTCTGCGAGTCGATCGCCGAGCGCATCCACACTACCCGCACCCGCTGGCGAGATGTGGTACTGTTCTGGGACGCCGAGGGTGGTCCTGGGCCTCAAGCTCTCGACTACGACATGCGACTCTGCGACGCCATGGTGAGCCGTGCCACGACCGAAGCCGAGCTAAACCACGACCGCAGCAACCGTGGTAGTTTCTGCCTCTATGGTCCAGCGCACCAGCGAGCCGTCAACATCACGGCGATCTCCGAGCCGCAGAACATCGACTACATGGAGCATGTGCGGCGATACTCACCCGTAGGGGGGACCTACCCTGACCACGCCTTCGAGCACGTCTATCGGGGCTGGCAGCGGCCCGACGTGCCCACCATCCTCCCCGACACCCGCCCCCTCTCGAGAGCCGACCAGCAGCGATATCAACAGCACCAGCAGCGCATTCAGCAGCGCGACCAAGGCGACGCAGGACAGCCGAGCACGCCACGCTACCGCTCTCCCGCGCGAGTCCCGACAGGCGGCAGCACGGCCTACGGCGGGGCTGCCGCCTATTACCGTGGCCCCATTGGCGCCAGGCCCGCGGCGGCTGGAGCAGCCGCCTCCAGCTACGGCCACGCCCCTCACGCCAGGGTGCACCCAGCGGTCATCGGCTACCCGCGTGCACTCGTGCAGCCCCCCCCACGGGCCACCTCGCCCGTGCCAGGGTCCACGCGCGCCTGGGGCCATGACTCAGGCCGACATGATGGCACCCCCAGCAACCAGCCCGCAGTGATAACCCCTGCGGCTTCAGCCCAGGGGGCTGAAACAAACCGTGGCAGAACAGGGCGCCCTGAAGGATGGCGTGATGCGAACGTGCGTGCTTGGCAACCGCGCCAGCACACGCCCCCGCCAAACGTGGCTGCAGCGTTGCGCCCTGCCCAGGCAAAACCTGCCCCACCTGAGCGGGAGAGGCAGCCGCTTGTCCCGCTCGTCCTCACGTACACCCAGGCGCATCACAGCGCCTCCCCGAGGCACAGCGAGGGAAGCGCCCACCACGTCAGCCCCCGCCCCGACGCTGTCGACCCTGACCAGGCCACAGCCACGGCGGAGGGCGGCACAAGCGCCTCTCGCCAGCCCAGCCCATCACCCTGCGCGGCGCCGATCCGATCCCCGAGCAGGGCGGATTCCGAACGCGCTAATGCCCAGGCGACCTCGCCACGCGACCGCCACACGGGCGGGCGCGTCCCGCGCAGCAGGTCCTGCAGCCGCCACAGCTCACGCAAGGCCCCAGGGAGCTCCACGAGCTCGCCGCCTCGCGAGACTCAGGCTGATGGCCGAGCCCCCGAAGTGGTCCCACGCTTCGGTGCCAGCGTCATCGAACCTGGCCAGGTCGACCTCGAGCCGACGCCGTCCACGGACCACGAGCCGCCGCTGCCCACCCGCGTGGTCGTCCCCATCGACGAGGCGCCGACCTTCGACCCGTTCAAGAACAAGTACCGTGTCAAGGACCTTGCGGCGGGTTTCGGCGGTGGCTCACCGCTCTCACCCCAGAGTCGGGGCGGAGCCCCCGCCACCTCAGCCGCTGCCGCGGCAGCGGCGGCCCCGCGGGGAACCAGCCCTGTCCGCAACGCGGGCCTCACGGCAGCGGGCATGGGCGAGGCCCAGCGCCAGGCCACCGACCGCGCTGCTCGAGCTGTTCCACCAGATGCTGCTCATCAAGATACTGACGGGGCGGGCGCGCCACCGCAGGACGGACCTGCGGTGTCGCGTGCGCAGTATATGCGCGTGCGTTGTGCCGCTGCCGCGCCGAGCCGCCGCCGCTGGTTCGCTTTTGCTTTTGTGTTCGGCAGGACGGATCGAGGAGTCGCCTCCCTCTCCCTCCGCTGCCGTCTCACCTCTCCTCCCCTCGTTCCCTATGGTACAGGAGTGAGGAGGATTTTTCGAGACAGTTTCATTGACGTTTATGAACCCCCCCTGGCGCAGTGCCGACCATGTCTCGCCTATACTTCTGGCCTGACGGCGGCTTCAGCCCCGGTCATGCTAATCCATAGGAACGCCATGAGCTCCTACTGTGGCCAAGCCTTCTACCTGGGCGAGGGTCAGGCTGACCTACACCGTGCGGGGCGTGCAAACCCCAGCTCCACCGATGGAGACGGGCCAGGTCGCTCCATACACCTCGTCAGCCTAAACATCACCAATCTCTCAGCGAACTGGCCAACCATCACCGCTCTTGGTGTCGACCACAACGCCGCAGTCATAGCACTGCAGGAGACCCGACATGCCAAGCCGACCAGACAAGCCATCGCTACCAGCGCCGCCAATCCACACCACGGGGGATACCACGCCAGTCTTGGACCTGACCTGGATCTGGCGCGAGCCCAGCTCAGAGCTGCCCACGGCGGCACAGACCACACCGTCGTGGGCAACACTGGCGCCTCGGGAGGGGTCGCCATCCTCTCTAAGGATGCCATTTTCGACTCCACTGTCGACGACACTGCGCCCTGTATCGTCGCCCTCAAGGCCAAGAAAAGA
>CAUYUJ010015163.1:163872-213872 GCA_963575745.1 Prorocentrum cordatum
GCGGGCCTCACAACGCAGAGCCTTTCTGAGGAGGATCAAGCACGGCGTCACGACCTTGGATACCTTGCCTCTGTCAGACAGGGCCTCGACCTCTTCGCCAGCACGTGGCTCGCCCGAACGAAAGGAGCAGCCAATTGCACTGCCTGGCAGCTGGCGCTCCTCCTGAACTACCTGTCGGGCGGGGACCACACCCAACAGCGACGATCCCGATCAAACACGTCCGCTGACCCCAGCCCCATCTGCAGATACTGCGACGAGGAAGAGGAAACTCAGGAGCACACTGTTCGCGACTGCAAGTGCTGGGCCCGAGAAAGAGTCCCTCTTACCACCCTCATCAGTGACGAGCAGTGGGCCCGTCTTCCACCGCACACAAGACACTGCGGGCTCTTCGATGAAGACCCAGCTCTCCTCGACCTGCAGGCCGACCTCGCGAGGGACCCGCTTCCTCAGCCCATACCGCGGCCCCCACCTGAGGGAGATCCTGCGGCTTCAGCCCAGGACTCCTACACCACCTACCTTGACCATGACACTGGTTGGACATGGGTCTACGCTGCCACGGACGGTGCATGCACCAACCAAGCCACCCCATTGCTAGCACGAGCGGGCTACGGCGTCTACTACGGCATCGACCACCGCATGAACTACAGTGCACGCGTTCACGGCATTACGCAGAACGCACAGCTTGCGGAGACCCTCGCCATGGTCCACCTCACGGCATGTGCTGAACGGCCCGTACACGTTTTCGTGGACAACCAGGCGGTGGTCGATGGGTTCCAAAGTATCATCGACGGACACTCACCACCGCAGGGCACGCACGTGGAGCTCTGGGAAAAGATCCACCGGTGCGTCATGGCCAAGCCCAACACGTTCCGCGTCGAGAAAATCGCAAGCCACCTGGGAGACATGGGCATCGACCTCGGGCTCATCGGGCCCATCGCGGAGGAGTTCAATCGTCAGGCTGACGCCCTCGCCACTACGGCGGCACGTACTCATAACCTTCCAGACGACATTGTCGAAGCTGCCAAAACACGACATCGCCAAGCGACCGTGCTTCATGGAGTCGCTGTCGCCATCTACGAGCGTAGACACCGCACACTCACCCTCCCACACCGCAGGGCTGGGTTTACAGCTGCGGAACTCAACAAAATGGAACCAAATCCCCTGCTGTCTGACCAGGCACCACCCGCGGCTGGACCAGTCATCCCACAGAACCCGGACGAGCTCTGGGCCGAGGCCCAACGGGCGATATTCGACGAACAGGAGGACGACCCGTTCGGCTTTGGCGGGGGACTTGACTTCCTGGGCGACGGGCCAGCCAGCGCCAACCTTGCCCCGTCGGGCATCCGCACGTCGCCCTCGACTCCGCCACTGAGAGCGGCATCGCACCCACATGACAACGCCGCTCACCTTCAAGACGCTGACGAACAGGAGGACGACCTGTTCAGCTTCGGTGGGGGATCGGACGCTTTGGACGACGGACCAGTTAGCGAAAACCCTGCCCCGTCGGGCAACCTCTCGATGCCTACCGCGACTCCGTCCCCGAGAGCGACATCGCCCCCGTGCGATGATATCGGCCACCGCCAAGACGCCGACGACGACCTGGGTGACCCCCGCGGACTGAGTGGCATAGACGACGCACCGCCGACACCCCACGCTGCCGACCATGCCGCCCTACCGAGACGCCACCCTTCTACGCGACCGACCTCAGAGCCCTTGCGCGGCATCATGATTGGTCCCGCCGCGCAAACCACTCCGCCCCCCCACCGGCGGCAGCCCGCGGGGGCGGCTTCAGCCCCCCCGCAGGGCACTAAACCAGACAGGCCCTCGCGCCCCGTCCACGCTTCCCTCGTTGCTGAGCGAGAGGATGCGGCTCTCCCGACCTCTCGGGGCGTGGCCCTAGCGGCTCCAGCCCTGGGGTCGCGTGTTCCCCTCCAGTCACCTTTCAAGGGTGACGGACGACAGCGTACAGGGTGCCGCACTACGCTAGTCCACAATCTGGACAGGCGTACCGAGGACCTCGCCTCTGTCTCGAGGCCCTCGGCCGCTGGCACTGAGCAGCCACCCCTCACCGACCGCGAAACCGAGCTGTCCCAGGCTATGGCTGCTCTCCAGCAGAGGTGCGTTGCTCTCGCCGCGGACCTCGCCGCCGCCCAAGCTCGCCAAGGCCCTCTACTCCAGCGCCTCCACAGCGCCGGGCGAGCCTTCGCCGAGCTGCTCACGCGCTCGCCCGATGGTGCCGTGCCGTCACTCACCATCCAAGCTATGCTGTCATCGTTCCGCGGCGCTCCACCTGGTGCCCCGCGCTAATCTCCTCCTTTCTGCCTGCCCGTGTGTACGCGTGGCTCCGCGTCCACGGTGTCAGGGCGTGGGGGCGGGGGGTGCCCCGTCACTGCGCGCCGCTTAGCGGCCAAGCGCCCAACTGGCGGTCTGCCAAGCCGCCTAGCCACGTGTCAGAACGTCGCCTTTCTTGTTGGGGCCTTTTTCCTCACGCGGTCTGACAGGTGAGATCATCATCGTCTGTCCGCCGTCTGTAGCGTCTGTCGCACTGCGCCGGGGGAGGGGGGTTTTGTTGCCCGCCCTCGTATCTAAAGGCTGCACCGCCGCAAATAGTGTTTAGCGAGTTGTCGCACCGCAGTGCGCCTCGCGGACGGACCCTGGTCCGCCTACTTGTCCGCTCTCTCTCTCCCTCTCTCTCTCTCTCTCTCTCTCTCTCTCTCTCTCTCCAGTCTCGGCTCGAGAGTGCCCTGCACTCAGACCGCAGCCGCGACGCGAAGCGCCCCGCCTCGGAGCCAGACTCCCAGGCCTCGCGAGACCGGAGGGGCCCAGCAGGACCCTACTGATTCGCGTCACCTCTCCCCACCAGAGCGCCCGCAGCAATGGCCCCCAGTAAGCCGGAGCGCCGTCGCTCTTCCAAGCAGCCTCCGAGCTCACGTCCTGCTGCTGAAGGGTCTCTCCTCCAACGCAAGCAGGACTGCATCGCAGCTCTCAAGCAAGCGGGGTCTGACCGCCCCACGGCCGCATACAACGGGCTTACCGAGCTGAACGCGGATGAGCTCCAGGCCACGTACGACATGCACAAGACCAACACGAAGAAGCTCGGCAGTGCCTTGATCCGCATGTGCGCCGCCAACCAGATCAGCTACACGCTGGATCACCACCAGCGCAGCAAGCCTAAGCGCATTTGCGGTGACACATCACACCCACCAGCTGGGTCCGCACGTCTTCAGGCTGCGGACACCCAATTCATTGCCTTGGACCCGGCCTTTTGGAAGGTCCCAGTCCTCGCCGAACCCACATCACTTGACGACGGCAAGACGTACAAGCCCAGTATCAGCTTCCACGACTACGAGAGCGGTGAACGGCTGCTGCAACACCACCTCGAGCAGGGTAAGCGTACCACGGGTCAGCTTGCGATTGCTGTCATGGGCCCAAAAAAACGATAACTACGTCGGTACCGAGCTCGCCGTCCCCGTGCTGAAGCGTCACCCCAAGGCGCCCAAAGTGGTCCACACGCACGTCCCCGTGACCGTGTACCAGCTGGGCACCAAGGAAGTCGCCTGCACGGAAAAAGTAGCCGTCGCCACAATCGACCCTGCCGACCACGTATGCTGGATTCGGGCGACCATACATGAAACCGAGGCCATCGCCGCAGTCCCCTCCATGCATCAGGCCTTCGAGGACCAGTTCTCGGGAGGCGCCCCCGTGAACGGTGGTCCATGCACCAAGGGCCCTTTTCGAGGGGACTCCGCTCCACAGGGCAAGGCGCGCCAAAACCAAAAGCACAGGGAGTCCAAGAAAGACGCTCGCCGCCAGGAGCTCGATAGTCAGCTCCAGGACACCTTCAAGGCCCTCTTCCACGGCAACTTTAAAGCAGTCACCATCCTCGAACCCTGCAAAAGCCTAGGCAGGTTTGGATCGGGCGTCGGAAAGAGGTCCCTGGCTGCCACCTTCGGCGTCAGTCTTCAAGCGGTCGACAAGGTCTTGGCGGGTTCAGGGCAACTCGGTGCCACCTACGACCTCAGCAACGTAGGTGCAGACGAGCCCACTGCAGACAAGTATCAGACCGTGTGGTTTCCTGAGGACCAGCCCATCACGATGGCAGATGCGTTCCAGAAGTCGGTGGATTTCAAGGCCCTGGGAGTCGTCAGGCACGGCAAGTCAGGCTTATTGGGGATCCGTGTATCACGAGGGTCAGACGCCGCCAAGGCTGCTGCCGTCAGCATCCGCGGCTGCGAAGCCACCCTCGCCAAGACGCGCTACCGCATCACTGCATTGCGGCACGCCACGCCACGCTGACCCAGCTCGCCAAGACTCTCACGGGCCCGTCCGTTAAATGGGACTGTGAGGTCTACCACACCGCCTGGGACCCAGCCACTGCGGCTCAGTTTGCCTTAGTGCGCGCCCATCGTCCCCCACTCACATATACGGTACAGGTCGCAGGGTGCCCCATCCCGTGGAGCATCGCCGAGGCCCCGCTGGCTGAGGTGGTGCCGAAGAGGGACAACGTTACCATCGTCGCGCCTACCACCATCACAGAGCCTGTGACGCCGCCAGCCCGTGGTGGCGGCTTCAGCCCCGCCACTGGCACACTCCTCACCAAAGCGGCCCAGAGCCCTTACCTCCGCGACCTCATGACTGCCACGCCCAAAGGCAAGGGCGTCGCACCGCTCCTGATCCCCAAGGAGGAGCCTTTAGCCAAGCGCCACCGATCCTCCAGTGGGAAACGCGACGCCACGCCGCACGCAAGATCACACGGCGCCCCAGGCCGCAGCTCCTCTGCACCCCCGCACGGCACGGACGGAGCTGCCGAGCAGACGGCCGTCCAAGGATCAGGTGGTCATGACCCGCAGCTTGGCACGGTGGCGGCTGAAGGTGGGGCCACACCGAAGGGGACGCTGCCACAGCCGCCGAAGTCCCAGGCGACGCTGACGACGTCGAGATCCTCTCATCAGGTGATGAATACAGCGTGGCTTCCCACGAACTCAACACCTTCGGCGAACGCTTTGCATCGGCACCCAAACTGCCAGATACCGCCACGACCCGCATCCAACACATGGAACAACAGCACGAGCTGCTTGCCAACACGGTGGATAACGTGCAGGTTCAGTTTGCGGGCGTTCTCTCCTCCCAGGCCACACTCACGGAGCACGTCTCAGGTCTGGAACGGGGGCTTGCCACCGTCGTCACCCAGCAACAGACGGCAACCGCCGAAGCCGCTGCACTGCGTGGCGACATCCAGGCCCTCCTCGGGCACCTCACGGGGGGCACCATCCACCTGCCACAGGTGGCCACTCTCGAACCTAAGAAGGAGGAAGCTGCATCAGTTGCCGATCCCGTGGTTGTCTGCGGGTGGATCGACCAGCCAGGCCAGGTCACCCCAGGGACGGGGCCCCCAGGGGCTGACAAAGGCAAAGACAAGGGTCGGGTCACCCAGGAACCCTACTGAAGGTGCCTCAGAGAGCCTGCCTCAGCCCTCCGAGGAAGCGCCTTCAGAGGCATCTCTTCTCTCTTCGCGTCGTATCTCTTTCTTGTCATATCATGTCAGTTTTGGCAGCAGCACGCGCAAGCAATCTGGTGTAGGGACACCCGTCATCTTGCAGGGGGCGTGAATTGTGCAAGTACATGAGCACAGGGTATCTGGGGGGGGGGGGGGGGGGGGGGTGGGGGTGTGTTGGGGGGGGGGGGGGGAGGGGGGGGGGGGGGGGGGGGGTGGGGGGGGGGGGGGGGGGGGGGGGGGGGGGGGGGGGGGGGGGGGGGGGGGAGGGGGGGGTGGGGGGGGGGGGGGGGTCTTTGATGGGGGGGGGGGGGGGGGGGGGGCGGTGGGGGGGGGGGGGGGGGGTGGGGGGGGGGGGGGGGGGGGGGGGGGGGGGGGGGTGGGGGGGGGGGGGGGGGGGTTTTGGGGGGGGGGTTTTGGGGGGGGGGGGGGGGGGGGGGGGGGGGGGGGGGGGGGGGGGGGTGGGGGGGGGGGGGGGGGGGGGGGGGGGCTGGGGATGCGTGCTGACATGCAGCTTTTGGCTCATCGCTCGCGTCGCCCGCCAGGCCTCGCCATCGTGTGGCGCCTTGCCTGCAGCCTGGCCCTCCCCTCGCTCGCTGGAGCACACCCGTCTTCAGGCGGTGCGCCCCAGCATGGAGGTGAGGTTTCCCTGCGACATGCTGAACGTGGGACTCTTTTCTACCTTTACGATGACAGCATCTACAAGTACGATCACTGCACCATTTTGGACCCGATCGTGAACAGCACCGCCGCCGCGGGTCCGTGCGGCAACGGACCGCTGGGCGCCATCGTGAGCGCATGCACGCCCTTGTCAACTACGACACATGCATCGAAATCCACCCCAGCGTGGCCTCGACCGTGGTGCAGCAGATCCTTGACGGGGACGTTGATACAGGCCAGGCACGCAGTGGCGGCTTCAGCCCCGCTGTCGTGCCCCGCTATAGCCCCACGGGTCTCACCACCCCCCTGTGCGCTAGGGGCGAACCCGAGGAGGACCCCGGTTTCTGGCACCTGATGATGATCCGCGCCCGGCTCATACCGTGCGCTGCGGCGTGGGCACCAGGTGAGGACCACCAGGACGTGTTATGGGCATGGCTCGAGGACTGCGTCCCGTACATCCTGGCGACGCTTCATCTGCCACAGTACGATCACCTCTTCCAGGAGGACTCTGAGGACACAACCGACGCCCTGCGCCAGCTCACCGCGTTCGACATGTGCGAGGACATCTGGTATAGAGCGGGCACCGACAGACAGCGCACAAACCGCAACCTCACTCGTATCCAGGGCAGCCGCGAGTATTCCACCCGCTACTTTGGCCTCCTTCTGGAATACCAGGGCGCTCGTGCCCAGCTTGTCGGCCCTGAAGCTTTCACGGCACCTTTGCCGCCATACCTCTCACGGGCCCACGCCTTACTACCAAGAGGCCTTCCCCCACCCGACCAAGACGCCCTGGCGTACCTCGCTGATGCGATCCTGCACCACCCGACAGACATGCAGCCGCTTGTCGAGGCGGAGCTCGCCGCGGCACCGATGGAACCGCTTAACCCACCACCGCCAGCTGACCTCGCCCAGCACGCCACGGGTGATCAGGCCGCAGACGACCCCGTATCATGGCTGCTCCAGCACATCGCGGCCAGCGACATCAGCGACACACCCCTGGACTCGTTCCACGCGTCGGACGATATCAGCAACATATCCCTGGGCTCGGTCCATGTGGACGTTAGCCAGGACGACATGGAAACCCAGGATCGCGACGGCACGACACCACCAGGCGACACGGCCCAGCGTGACCGTGACAGTGAACCCCACTTAGGGCACACCTCGTCGCACAGCAGTCCGCCCAACAACTCGGCCCAGGCCGACCCCTGCGCACAGCTCAACGACGCTGAAGGCGCCACTGCCGCCGACGCGACAAGCCATTCCACTGCATCGCCAGCTCATGCCAGCCCGCGCAGTGGCGGCTTCAGCCCCGCTGCAGCACTGGCTGGACCTGGACATCCCCAGACCGCAGGTGGCAGCACCACGCCCCGCACCTCTGTCTGCCGTGTTAACGTGACTGACTCCAACCCCAGTGTCATTGACCGCTGGCAGGCCGACATCGACAACGACCCCATCGATGACGAGTACCCAGATGCCAGCGGTTCCCACGAGCTCCAGCACAGCGCAGCGGCATCACGACACTGTGGCTGCCTCATCTGCCTCTTTGTGGCCACGTACGCCATCGTGATAGCAATGCCTTACAAGGACCAGATCGATGGGTACTTGCCGACACCGAGCCGAGACCCCAGCTACCGACAACGACGACGACGTGAAGCGGCGGCACCAGGCCCATCTGTGCCCACCACACCCCGACGCACAACGACATACAACGTCACGTCCGCATTGTGGGCCACTCTCAAGTGGACCAGCGTCAAACTCAGAGATAGCGTCTCGGGCGGAGCCAGCGCAGTCGGGGTCGGCCTCGGGGGTGTCCTGAAATGGGCCAGCGGCAAACTCGGGGCTATTGCCACGGGCGGAGTTGTGTGCGGTCTTCTACTCGTCGGCGCCAAACTCCTTGCTCAAGGGGCCGTCGGACACGTAGGAGCCCGCATCTGTGCGCGGGCCCTGGACTCATCCACAGCCCAGTGGTGCCTCCGCTGTTGCCAACCGAGCAGGAGGCCGCGCGATGAGGCCACATGCACAATGCCGTGCACGCTTGCCGACGAACACGACGACCAGCACGTGCACTCACTCCGACATCCGCTGCTGCAGGAACACTACGCCGCAGCAGTTGCCGCCGCAGTCGCCGATGTCACCACCGCCCCCACCGCCGCCATCGTCGAAGTCACTGCCGCCGTATCGCGAGCCTCGTCTGTCACACCAAGATCGACCAGCCCGTCCCCGCGAGACGGCTCCAAAAGCGGCGCGGCATACGGTAACCTACCGACTAACGAGGATGCCACAGCACACGGCAGCGACACCGAGGCAAGGGAACCACGTGAGTGCACCCACGATAGCCCGTGGTCCATCTTCCGACATGCTGATGCTCGTGGTTCCTCTCCCGACGCGGACACCCAACCACCACGACGGCGAGCACGATATGCATCACCCGCCAGGCCCCAGGCGCCTTCAGGCCCTGGTATGCCTTACACAGCCCTCAAGCCACCGACACGCAACTTACGCAACACTATCCAGCGCGACCCAGCGGTCCCCGTGCCGCCGACGAGCATCCTCAACGCCCTGTACCAAAACGGCTTTGCGCTTGGTAACAGTGGCGTGTCTACAGAGGACATCAAAGACGCTCTGCGACTCCACGACCATCCTCGATTTTCCCATGATCTAACACTCCAAGCGCTGGGGCCGTGGACTGACATCATGCAGAGGCCCCCGAACCGCCTCACTTGGGTGCTGGAAGACTCGGGCGGGAACTCAGGCGAGACAATCTTCCCTTACCTCACGTGGGACCTCCGCCAACCCACCACCGACGCGCCCACTGTCTTCTGGCATGGGACCCGCGGCGACCTTGCGGCCCGTCTTGCTGCCAGTGGAGGGCACCTCTTGCCAGGTCCCCGCCGTGAAGCGATGGGCCGAACTGGCACCAACGTTGGCCGCACGTACGCGAGCGTGCACCCTTCGCTGGCCGCGTGGTACGCAATGCCGCCCACCCGCCCTACAGTCTCGAAGACGACACCCTCGCGTGGGGACCCATCGCACTCTGGATGTGCGAGGCCACCCAACCACCGCGCGGGGAAAACAGGCACAACTTCGTGAAAGGGGAGGCCCACGGAGCGCGTCTCATTTACCCTCGGGTCCTGAGCCTCCTCATCGCATGGACTGGTGCGCCCCCGCAGAAGCTGCCTCCGGGTGCCGTGCCTTGCCACATGCCTATGGCATGGGCGACTGTGCGCACGCCCTCCACATCGCTGGCTACGATCATCCAGATCTCCGTGAGGCGGCTGAAGCTCACGACCAGGAAGCTAGCACCAGGCGCAGGCTAGACATCGCGGCAGCGTGGCCACCGCCGCAGGCACTATACTCGCCAGAGGCAGCGCGAGTATGGGCCAAACAGCACTACGACACTGAAGCAGCCACCAGGGACGACCCTAACCCGCCCCGCCCACGCGTCTCGCTTCGCAAGCTCCAGCTGGACCCGAAACCACTCATCGACCTGGTGTACACTGGCTTGCAAGCCGTCCCCGTGCGGGGGCATCCTGACGCACGCGAGTCGCGCCCCAGCGGCTCCAGCCCTGGGGCCGCGTCTGGCCCACCGCGCACTCACAAGTCAGGCACAGCACTGGCGCACAGTCCAGACCGCTCATCGACGACATCAGGAGCTGACGGACGACGTACGCCTTCCCTCATCAGCGCGGCCGCCGCCCTCGCCCGAGGCCACGCCCGCCCACGGCGATCCGCCTCTCGTTCGTCACGACAGAGTGGCGGAAACTCCACCTCAGACAACAGTGGCATCGAGACGTGGGAGCACATTGAGACGGAAGAGGAGCCGACTGCCTACCACGTCCTCGCCTACCACGTCCGTGATGTGCGGGCCCGTGTCAATGCCCCTGGAATCGAGGTCTGGCTTGACCCTGGTGATCACCACGACGGCGCCTACTTACCGTGGGGGACGACAGTCATGGGCCATCGCGTTATTAACCCTGCGGTGGCGGGGCGGGACGGCTGGGTCATCCTCCACCACGACCACGGCGACACCACTACTAAGCTCTGGGCACCGACCCAAGTCCACGTCAAAGCGGACGACACCTGGCGCACCGTCATGGTACCAGCGGACATGGGGCCCCAATGGATCAAGTGCCACGCCGAGGACGCTCGCCTCCCCGCCGAGGTTGTCCGCACTACAGGCCAATCCTGGTTTGCTGACGTCTGGCCCTTGTGGGATCGCCCGCGACCCCACCCAGACGACCAGGCACAAACGAGCATGCGCTCCCGCCTCTACCAGGACGCTGGTCTTGCCTACAGTGTCGATTCCAATGCTGTCAGTACTGTGCGGCTCGCCGCAACGCGCAGCTCGGCACCTCGGGCCAACCAACGTGCCCAGACTGCGCCCGCAGCGGACTGCGTACACTTATGGACTGGTCCACGGACTACTCGTGCAACAGTTGGACGTGTGCATACAGCACTAACTACAGGGACTCCGACACATGCTGCCTGTCCAGCAGGTGCCCCCATCCCCCCAGTCCACACAGCCTGCTCGACGTCCGTGCCAAAGGGATGCCGCCGCACATCCTTGCCCGCCAATACGGCAACGCGCCAGCCCACCACGACCTCAAGGAACCCCCCCGAGCGCCTTCAGGCCCCGGGGGGGGAACCTCCACAACCAGGCCAAGCAGGTTACCAGGGTCAATGGTACTTCCCACCGAGGCCGCGGCGCGTCCCCAGGCAGGGACTGCCTGACGGCACGAGGCGGCCACCTGGGTTCACAGGAACGGGGATGCCCGAAGAACCGTCCCCCGACCAACCTCTCGGGAGGGAAGGCTACGTGCTCTTCGGCCCCCACCAGGCCCTCAAGGAGGAATTCACCTTCAACAAGACGGTCCGCCGACCCTACTCCCTAGCCATCACCACCATGTACAGGGACCGTGTCACGGTCAGGACCGTCTGCGAGTCGATCGCCGAGCGCATCCACACTACCCGCACCCGCTGGCGAGATGTGGTACTGTACTGGGACGCCGAGGGTGATCCTGGGCCTCAAGCTCTCGACTATGACATGCGACTCTGCGACGCCATGGTGAGCCGTGCCACGACCGAAGCCGAGCTAACCACGACCGCAGCAACCGTGGTAGTTTCTGCCTCTATGGACCAGCGCACCAGCGAGCTGTAAACATCACGGCGATCTCTGAGCCGCAGAACATCGACTACATGGAGCATGTGCGGCGATACTCACCCGTAGGGGAGACCTACCCAGACCACGCCTTCGAGCACGTCTATCGGGGCTGGCAGCGGCCCGACGCGCCCACCATCCTCCCCGACACCCGCCCCCTCTCGAGAGCCGACCAGCAGCGATATCAACAGCACCAGCAGCGCATTCAGCAGCGCGACCAACGTGACGCAGGACAGCCGAGCACGCCACGCTACCGATCTCCCGCGCGAGTCCCGACAGGCGGCAGCAAAGGCCCTTTCCGCCCCGTGCTGCGCCTTTCTTTTTTTTATTTTTTTTTTTATTTTTTATCTTTTCTTTTTTTATTTTTTTTATTTTTTTATTTTTTTTTTTTTTATTATTTTTTATTTATCTTTTGTTTTTTTTTTTTTTTTTTTTTATTTTATTTCTTCTTGTATATTTTTATTTTTTATACCGTGGCCCATGGCGCCAGGCAGCGGCGCTGGAGCAGACCGCCTCAGCTCGGCCACGCCCTCACTCCAGGGTGAACCCAGCGGTATCGGCTACCGCGGCACTCGTGCAGGCCACCCACGGGCCACATCGACCGTGCATCGCAGGTCACGCGCGCCTGGGGCCATTACTCAGGCCGACATGATGGCACCTCCAGCAACCAGCCCGCAGTGATAACCCCTGCGGATTCAGCCCAGGGGGCTGCAACAAACCGTGGCAGGACAGGGCGCCCTGAAGGATGGCGTGATGCGAACGTGCGTGCTTGGCAACCGCGCCAGCACACGCCCCCGCCAAACGTGGCTGCAGCGCTGCGCCCTGCCCAGGCAAAACCTGCCCACCTGAGCGGGAGAGGCAGCCGCTCGTCCCGCTCGTCCTCACGTACACCCAGGCGCATCACAGCGCCTCCCCGCGGCACAGCGAGGGAAGCGCCCACCACGTCAGCCCCCGCCCCGACGCTGTCGACCCTGACCAGGCCACAGCCACGGCGGAGGGCGGCACAAGCGCCTCCCGCCAGCCCAGCCCATCACCCTGCGCGGCGCCGATCCGATCCCCGAGCAGGGCGGATTCCGAGCGCGCTAATGCCCAGGCGACCCCGCCACGCGACCGCCACACGGGCGGGCGCGTCCCGCGCAGCAGGTCCTGCAGCCGCCACAGCTCACGCAAGGCCCCAGGGAGCTCCACGAGCTCGCCGCCTCGCGAGACTCAGGCTGATGGCCGAGCCCCCGAAGTGGTGCCACGCTTCGGTGCAAGCGTCATCGAACCTGGCCAGGTCGACCTCGAGCCGACGCCGTCCACGGACCACGAGCCGCCGCTGCCCACCCGCGTGATCGTCCCATCGACGAGGCGCCGACCTTCGACCCGTTCAAGAACAAGTACCGTGTCAAGGACCTTGCGGCGGGTTTCGGCGGTGGCTCACCGCTCTCACCTCAGTGTCGGGGCGGAGCCCCCGCCACCTCAGCCGCTGCCGCGGCAGCGGCGGCCCCGCGGGGAATCAGCCCTGTCCGCAACGCGGGCCTCACGGCAGCGGGCATGGACGAGGCCCAGCGCCAGGCCACCGACCGCGCTGCTCGAGCTGTTCCACCAGATGCTGCTCATCAAGATACTGACGGGGCGGGCGCGCCCCCGCAGGACGGACCAGCGGTGTCGCGTGCGCAGTATATGCGCGTGCGTTGTGCCGCTGCCGCGCCGAGCCGCCGCCGCTGGTTCGCTTTTGCTTTTGTGTTCGGCAGGGCGGATCGAGGAGTCGCCTCCCTCTCCCTCTGCTGCCGTCTCACCTCTCCTCCCCTCGTCCCCTATGGTACAGGAGTGAGGAGGATTTTTCGAGACAGTTTTACTGACGTTTATGAACCCCCCCTGCGCAGTGCCGACCGTGTCCCGCCTACACTTCTGGCCTGACGGCGGCTTCAGCCCCGGTCAAGCTAATCCATAGGAACGCCATGAGCTCCTACTGTGGCCAAGCCTTCTACCTGGGCGAGGGTCAGGCTGACCTACACCGTGCGGGGCGTGCAAACCCAGCTCCACCGATGGAGACGGGCCAGGTCGCTCCATACACCTCGTCAGCCTAAACATCACCAGTCTCTCAGCGAATTGGCCAACCATCACCGCTCTTGGTGTCGACCACAATGCCGCAGTCATAGCACTGCAGGAGACCCGACATGCCAAGCCGACCAGACAAGCCATCGCTACCAGCGCCGCCAATCCACACCACGGGGGATACCACGCCAGTCTTGGACCTGACCTGGATTTGGCGCGAGCCCAGCGCAGAGCTGCCCACGGCGGCACAGACCACACCGTCGTGGGCAACACTGGCGCCTCGGGAGGGGTCGCCATCCTCTCTAAGGATGCCATTGTCGACTCCACTTTCGACGACACTGCGCCCTGTATCGTCGCCCTCAAGGCCAAGAAAAGATGGCACGAGGCCTTTCTCCCGCTCTGCACTCAGCACCGCCGCAGGCGGCGACGAAACAACCACGGGCCCGCTGGGATCTACATAGCGAGCCTCTACGGGGCTGCTGGAGGAGACAGCGCAGATCTTTTTCGGCTCGCTGACTGCGCCGCCGCAAGGGTCGGCTCAGCCCCGTATTTCATCTGCATGGACGCCAACACGAACATCGACGACAATCCACACCTGCTGCACATGATGCAGCACGGATGGTTTAACGTCGCTGAGGGCACACCAGACACACCATGCACACATACGGCAATATCCCTGACTGGGACCGCGTCACCAAGTGCCCCCGCACTTCGCGCATCGATTATATCATTGCCAACCCAGCGGCGCGATCCCTTGTCACCGACTTCTGCTATCTGCGCGACTTGCCAGCGAAGTCCCATGTTGGCCTGCAGGTCACGCTTGACCTCAGTCGCCTCGACCATACGGCCCGACGCCTTCTTGCCCCCTCGCCCTACCCTCCCAACGATGGAGCTCACGAGGGTCACGAACTGCAGGCTTTAGGGACCCTCATCGCTGGGCGATATCAGGACCGCATGGAGCAGGCCGACGCACGCGACGACGTGGAACGCATGTTCGCCCTGGCTAACGAGGCCAGTCAAGAGTACCATCTCACCCGTCTGCGCGACCTGCCACCTCCACCGCCTGACCACCCAAAAAAGAAGCCCCCCACCATGCACGGGCTCACGCCCATGTTCGAAGAGCGACCAGTTGTCCCCCGCGCCTTCCCCACCTACGGAGCTTCCACGATACACATGAACCGACTGCGCAAGCTCCATCAGCAACTCTGTGAGCTTCGCTTCATCGGACAGCACCATCATTTAGATTGCCGTGCCATCCCGCCGTACCTAGCGCAGCGCATTGACTGCACGTGGACCGCGGCCCGCCTCCTATGTCACAAGCTGCGCCCCACGGTTCTCCTTGACTTCCCCGAGGCCTGGACCCCCGACGAGCCAGCACCTCACGGAGAGCACATTGACGGTTTGATCCAAAACCTCGACTTAGAGCTGGCGCGACGTGCGAACCGTGCCAAAGCTGAACGCATCAAGATATGGGCTGAGGGCGTCCGCGAGCCAAGCGGGCGAAAGGCGGCCATATACGCACGGGCTGCTGACAGCTCGCCACGGCGTATCTCCGCACGCCTACCACACCTGACGATACGCAACTCCACTGCGACACCAACGCCTTCAAACCTGTCAAAGCTAGCACGGACGATAGCGACGCTGACACCGAAGCTGGCGGCTTCAGCCCCAGCGACGGTAGTTCGCCCGACACGGACAACGACGAAGACCACACTTGTGAACCACCACCTGCACAAGTCCCCGACATTCTCCCTGCCAACGCCGTTGTTGCTAATACCAAAGACATGCTTAAGCTCATGGTCGACACCTGGGAGCCCATCTTGGGCAGGTACCGCGCCCGTGCAGGACATGACGCCGAAGCCATGCCGACTTGGGCTGACTTCTACGACGAGTACCGACAAGAGCTGCCTACGCCATCACCAGCTACCCCTTTCCACCTCACCGACGACCAACTCATCCACTTTATTCGCACCCGTTCACCGCGCCGTGCGGGGGGACTGGACGGCTGGACTACTAAGGAGGCTAAGGAGTTACCCGACGACATCCTTCGCCTCTTCGCCAGCGTCTTACGCGCTATGCAACGCACTGGCACCATCCCAGAACCCCTCCTTCATGTGCCAAACCCGTGCCTCCGAAAAGGCCGAGGCGAACTCCCAACGGACCAACGACTTCTCTCGGTGCTTTCCGTTTGGATGCATGCGTGGGAAGCGCCAGCTTACCGCAGCCTCACGGACTGGCGGAAAGGATGGACCCACGCCACGAGCTTTGGCGCTGTCCCCAAAGCTACCATTGGGGACGTCAGCACCTCTCTTGCCCTGCGCATCGAACACGCCAGGGCCTTACTCCTTCCCTAGCTGGAGCTGCCCTGGACCGACAGAAGTGTTTCGACTATCTCATCACGGACATATGCCTTAACCTTGCGCTTCACGCGGGGTGTCCCCAAGACATCGTTACTGTCCGCAGAAACTTCTACAGTCGCCACAAACGCTACATCCGCATGAACGGAGCGTACTCTAAGGAATTGGCCAGGACCAGCGGTCATCTCCAGGGAAGCTCTTGGTCCCTGGACGACATTAAGCTGCTCATGTGTGTGTGGACCAAGAGACAGCATCGATACGTTCCGCGATCACTCAGCACTACATTTGTTGACGACAGCAACTCCACTACTCACACCGCGCCTGAGTTGCAGAAATCTCTTGATGAAACCGCCAAGTTTGATCGATTTTCAGGTCAACGCATTCACCCTGGCAAAGTGGCGGGGTGGGCGCTCGCCGACGAGCTTCACACCGCCGTTACCCAGCTCACTCTGGCGGAACGGCCCTTACGCGTGGTCGACTCCTTCAAGCTCGTCGGGAGTTACATCAACGCCGAGGCAGCGACGGCTCCAGCCGCGCTTAACCTCACGGCCACCGCTGACGCCCGTGTTCGGAGGGCGACTAGTCGCCTGCCGCGCATTGGCAAGCTCCCATCGCCGATGCTTATTAAGGCGCGGCACGCCCGTTCCCTTGCTGACAGCGTCTGTACCACGGGCACCGACATTCAAGCCCCATCAGGCCCCGTCAAAACTGCCTACAACCATGCCCTTAAGGCGGCTATCCGCCCCAAGGGAAACAGGTGGGTCGAGTTTTGGACTCTCATGGCCGTGTGCGTCCCAGGACACGCCCTGGAGATTGACGCCATCACGCAGCGTGAAGTTTTCCTGTGTCTGCGGCGACAGGTTAATCGCGACGCTACACTCTGCGGTCTCGTCAGGGATCTCCAACACACGTTCAGACCCTGTTTGGTGGAGGACCTGTCGGACGACTTGTCCAGTCGCTCCAGCAGCTCCGTTGGACCTGGCCCACATTTGGCATCATGTACGACGACTGGGGCTGCCAGATCAGTTGGCTGAACTTACCCCAAAACGCCTTCCTTCACATGCTGCGGGCCTCACAACGCAGAGCCTTTCTGAGGAGGATCATGCCACGGCGTCACGACCTTGGATACCTTGCCTCTGTCAGACAGGGCCTCGACCTCTTCGCCAGCACGTGGCTCGCCCGAACGAAAGGAGCAGCCAAATGCACTGCCTGGCAGCTGGCGCTCCTCCTGAACTACCTGTCGGGCGGGGGCCACACCCAACAGCGACGATCCCGATCAAACACGTCAGCTGACCCCAGCCCCATCTGCCGATACTGCGACGAGGAAGAGGAAACTCAGGAGCACACTGTCCGCGACTGCAAGTGCTGGCCCGAGAAAGAGTCCCTCTTACCACCCTCATCAGTGACGAGCAGTGGGCCCGTCTTCCGCCGCACACAAGACACTGCGGGCTCTTCGATGAAGACCCAGCCCTCCTCGACCTGCAGGCCGACCTCGCGAGGGACCCGCTACCTCAGCCCATACCGCGGCCCCCACCTGAGGGAGATCCTGCGGCTTCAGCCAGGACTCCTACACCACCTACCTTGACCATGACACTGGTTGGACATGGGTCTACGCTGCCACGGACGGTGCATGCACCAACCAAGCCATCCCATTGCTAGCACGAGCGGGCTACGGCGTCTACTACGGCATCGACCACCGCATGAACTACAATGCACGCGTTCACGGCATTACGCAAAACGCCCAGCTTGCGGAGACCCTCGCCATTGTCCACCTCACGGCATGTGCTGAACGGCCCGTACACGTTTTCGTGGACAACCAGGCGGTGGTTGATGGTTTCCAAAGGATCATCGACGGACACTCACCACCGCAGGGCACGCACGTGGAGCTCTGGGAAAAGGTCCACCGATGTGTCATGGCCAAGCCAAACATGTTCCGCGTCGAGAAAGTCGCTAGCCACCAGGGCGACATGGGCATCGACCTCGGGCTCATCGGGCCATCGCGGAGGAGTTCAATCGTCAGGCTGACGCCCTCGCCACAACGGCGGCACGTACTCATAACCTTCCAGACGACATTGTCGAAGCTGCCAAAACACGACATCGCCAAGCGACCGTGCTTCATGGAGTCGCTGTCGCCATCTACGAGCGTAGACACCGCACACTCCCCCTCCCACACCGCAGGGCTGGGTTTACAGCTGCGGAACTCAACAAAATGGAACCAAACCCCCTCCTGTCTGACCAGGCACCACCCGCGGCTGGACCAGACATCCCACAGAACCCGGACGAGCTCTGGGCCGAGGCCCAACGGGCGATATTCGACGAACAGGAGGACGACCCTTTCGGCTTTGGCGGGGGACTTGACTTCCTAGGCGACGGGCCAGCCAGCGCCAACCTTGCCCCGTCGGGCATCCGCACGTCGCCCTCGACTCCGCCACTGAGAGCGGCATCGCACCCACATGACAACGCCGCTCACCTTCAAGACGCTGACGAACAGGACGACGACCTGTTCAGCTTCGGTGGGGGATCGGACGCTTTGGACGACGGACAAGTCAGCGAAAACCCTGCCCCGTCGGGCAACCTCTCGACGCCTACCGCGACTCCGTCCCCGAGAGCGACATCGCCCCCATACGATGATATCGGCCGCCGCCAAGACGCCGACGACGACCTGGGTGACCCCCGCGGACTGAGTGGCATAGACGACGCACCGCCGACACCCCACGCTGCCGACCATGCCGCCCTATCGAGACGCCACCCTACTCCGCGGCTGACCTCAGAGCCCTCGCACGGCATCATGATTGGTCCCACCGCGCAAACCACTCCGCCCCCCCACCAGCGGCAGCCCGCGGGGGCGGCTTCAGCCCCCCCGCAGGGCACTGAACCAGACAGGCCCTCGCTCCCCGTCCACGCTTCCATCGTTGCTGAGCGAGAGGATGCGGCTCTCCCGACCTCTCGGGGCGTGGCCCTAGCGGCTCCAGCCCTGGGGTCGCGTGTTCCCCTCCAGTCACCTTTCAAGGGTGACGGACGACAGCGTACAGGGTGCCGCACTACGATAGTCCACCATCTGGACAGGCGTACCGAGGACCTCGCCTCTGTCTCGAGGCCCTCGGCCGCTGGCACTGAGCAGCCACCCCTCACCGACCGCGAAACTGAGCTGTCCCAGGCTATGGCTGCTCTCCAGCAGAGGTGCGTTGCTCTCGCCGCGGACCTCGCCGCCGCCCAAGCTCGCCAAGGCCCTCTACTCCAGCGCCTCTACAGCGCCGGGCGAGCCTTCGCCGAGCTGCTCACGCCCTCGCCCGATGGTGCCGTGCCGTCACTCACCATCCAAGCTATGCTGTCATCGGTCCGCGGCGCTCCACCTGGTGCCCCGCGCTAATCTCCTCCTTTCTGCCTGCCCGTGTGTACGCGTGGCTCCGCGTCCACGGTGTCAGGGCGTGGGGGCGGGGGGTGCACCGTCACTGCGCGCCGCTTAGCGGCCAAGCGCCCAACTGGCGGTCCGCCAAGCCGCCTAGCCACGTGCCAGCACGTCGCCTTTCTTGTTGGGGCCTTTTACCTCACGCGGTCTGTCAGGTGAGATCTTCATCGTCTGTCCGCATCTGTAGCGTCAGTCGCACTGCGCCGGGGGAGGGGTTTTTGTTGCCCGCCCTGCCCGCCCTCGTATCTAAAGGCTGCACCGCCGCAAATAGTGTTTAGCGAGTTGTCGCACCGCAGTGCGCCTCGCGGACGGACCCTGGTCCGCCTACTTGTCCGCTCTCTCTTCCTCTCTCTCTCTCTCTCTCTCTCTCTCTCTCTCTCTCTCTTTCTCTCTCTCTCCTCGCTCTCACTCTCTCTTCCTACCACCCCTCTCTCTCTCTCTCTTCTCTCGCTGGCCTTGCTCTGTCTCTGTCTCGGTCTCTGTCTCTGTCTCCAGGCTCTTCACTGTCTCTGTCTCGCTCATCTCTCTCACTCCTCTCTCTCTCATCTCTCTTTTTTCTAAGTCGACGGCTCGAGAGTGCCCAGCACTCAGACCGCAGCCGCGACGCGAAGCGCCCCGCCTCGGAGTCAGACTCACAGGCCTCGCGAGACCGGAGGGGCCCCAGCAGGACCCTACTGATTCGCGTCACCTCTCTCCCCACCAGAGCGCCCGCCGCAATGGCCCCCGGCAAGCCGGAGCGCCGTCGCTCTTCCAAGCAGCCGCCGTGCTCACGTCCTGCCGCTGAAGGGTCCCTCCTCCAACGCAAGCAGGACTGCATTGCAGCTTTCAAGCAAGCGGGGTCTGACCGCCCCACGGCCGCATACAACGGGCTCGCCGAGCTGAACTCGGACGAGCTGCAGGCCACGTACGACATGCACAAGACCAACACAAAGAAGCTCGGCAGTGCCTTGATCCGCATGTGTGCCGCCAACCAGATCAGCTACACGCTGGATCACCACCAGCGCAGCAAGCCTAAGCGCATCGGTGGTGACACATCACACCCACCAGCTGCGTCCGCACGTCTTCAGGCTGCGGACACCCAATTCATTGCCTTGGACCCGGCCTTTTGGAAGGTCCCTGTCCTCGCCGAACCCACATCGCCTGACGACGGCAAGACGTACAAGCCCAGTATCAGCCTCCACGACTACGAGAGCGGTGAACGGCTGCTGCAACACCACCTCGAGCAGGGTAAGCGTACCACGGGTCAGCTTGCGATTGCTGTCATGGGCCCAAAAAACGACAACTACGTCGGTACCGAGCTCGCCGTCCCCGTGCTGACGCGTCACCCCAAGGCGCCCAAAGTGGTCCACACGCACGTCCCCGTGACCGTGTACCAGCTGGGCACCAAGGAAGTCGCCTGCACGGAAAAAGTAGCCGTCGCCACCATCGACCCTGCCGACCGCGTATGCTGGATTCGGGCGACCATACATGAAACCGAGGCCATCGCCGCAGTCCCCTCCATGCATCAGGCCTTCGAGGACCAGTTCTCGGGAGGTGCCCCCGTGAACGGTGGTCCACGCGCCAAGGGTCCTTTCCGAAGGGACTCCGCTCCACAGGACAAGGCGCGCCAAAACCAAAAGCACAGGGAGTCCAAGAAAGACGCTCGCCGCCAAGAGCTCGATAGTCAGCTCCAGGACACCTTCAAGGCCCTCTTCCACGGCAACTTTAAAGCCGTCACCATCCTCGAACCCTGCAAAAGCCTAGGCAGGTTTGGATCGGGCGTCGGAACGAGGTCCCTGGCTGCCACCTTCGGCGTCAGTCTCCAAGCGGTCGACAAGGTCCTGGCGGGATCAGGGCAACTCGGTGCCACCTACGACCTCAGCAACGTAGGTGCAGACGAGCCCACCGCCGACAAGTATCAGACCGTGTGGTTCCCTGAGGACCAGCCCATCACGATGGCAGATGCGTTCCAGAAGTCGGAGGATTTCAAGGCCCTGGGAGTCGTCAGGCACGGCAAGTCAGGCTTATTGGGGATCCGTGTTTCACGAGGGTCAGACGCCGCCAAGGCTGCTGCCGTCAGCATCCGCGGCTGCGAAGCCACCCTCGCCAAGACGCGCTACCGCATCACTGCATTGCGGCACGCCACGCCACGCTGACCCAGCTCGCCAAGACTCTCACGGGCCCGTCCGTTAAATGGGACTGTGAGGTCTACCACACCGCCTGGGACCCAGCCACTTCGGCTCAGTTTGCCTTAGTGCGCGCCCATCGTCCCCCACTCACAAATACGGTACAGGTCGCAGGGTGCCCCATCCCGTGGAGCATCACCGAGGCCCCGCTGGCTGAGGTGGTGCCGAAGAGGGACAACGTTACCATCGTCACGCCTACCACTATCACAGAGCCTGTGACGCCGCCAGCCCGTGGTGGCGGCTTCAGCCACGCCACTGGCACACTCCTCACCAAAGCGGCCCAGAGCCCTTACCTCCACGACCTCATGACTGCCACGCCCAAAGGCAAGGGCGTCGCACCGCTCCTGAACCCCAAAGAGGAGCCTTTAGCCAAGCGCCACCGATCCTCCAGTGGGAAACGCGACGCCACGCCGCACGCAAGATCACACGGCGCCCCAGGCCGCAGCTCCTCTGCACCCCCGCACGGCACGGAAGGAGCTGCCGAGCAGACGGCCGTCCAAGGATCAGGTGGTCATGACCCGCAGCTTGGCACGGCGGCGGCTGAAGGTGGGGGCCACACCGAAGGGGACGCTGCCACAGCCGCCGAAGTACCAGGCGACGCTGACGACGTCGAGATCCTCTCATCAGGTGATGAATACAGCGTGGCTTCCCACGAACTCAACACCTTCGGCGAACGCTTCGCATCGGCACCCAAACTGCCAGATGCCGCCACGACCCGCATCCAACACATGGAACAACAGCACGAGCTGCTTGCCAACACGGTGGATAACATGCAGGTTCAGTTTGCGGGCGTTCTCTCCTCCCAGGCCACACTCTCGGAGCACGTCTCAGGTCTGGAACGGGGGCTTGCCACCGTCGTCACCCAGCAACAGACGGCAACCGCCGAAGCCGCTGCACTGCGTGGCGACATCCAGGCCCTCCTCGGGCACCTCGCGGGGGGCACCATCCACCTGCCACAGGTGGCCACTCTCGAAACTAAAGAAGGAAAAAAAAAGAACAAAGAAAAAAAAAAAAAAAAATAAAAGAAAAAAAAGAAAAAAATTAAAAAAAAAAAAATAAAAAAAAAAGAAAAAAACAAAAAGAAAAAAAAAAAAAAAAAATAAAAAAAAAAAAAAAAAAAAAAAACACGAGAAAACAACCCCACAAAAAAATCAAAAAAAAAAAAAAAAAAATGAAAAATATAAAATAAAAAAAAAAGAACAAAAAAAAAAAAAAAAAAAAAATATAAAAAATAAAAAAAAAAAAAAAAATGGAAAAATAAAAAAAAAAAAAAAAAAAAAAAAACAAAAAACAACAACTAAAAAAAAAAAAGAAAAAAAATAAAAAAACATAGCGCATCAGTTGCCGATCCCGTGGTTGTCTGCGGGTGGATCGACCAGCCAGGCCAGGTCACCCCAGGGACGGGGCCCCCAGGGGCTGACAAAGGCAAAGACAAGGGTCGGGCCACCCAGGAACCCTATTGAAGGTGCCTCAGAGAGCCTGCCCCAGCCCTCCGAGGAAGCGCCTTCAGAGGCATCCCTTCCCTCTTCGCGTCGTATCTCTTTCTTGTCATATCATGTCAGTTTTGGCAGCAGCACGCGCAAGCTATCTGGTGTAGGGACACCCGTCATCTCGCAGGGGGCGTGATTGTTGCAATGTACATGAGCATGCAGGGGTATCTGAGGATGCGTGCTGACATGCAGCTTTTGGCTCATCGCACGCGCCGCCCGCCAGGCCTGGCCATCATGTGGCGCCTTGCCTGCAGCCTGGCCCTCCCCTCGCTCGCTGGAGCACACCCGTCTTCAGGCGGTGCGCCCCAGCATGGAGGTGAGGTTTTCCTGCGACATGCTGAACGTGGGACTCTTTTCTACCTTTACGATGACAGCATCTACAAGTACGATCACTGCACCATTTTGGACCCGATCGTGAACAGCACCGCCGCCGCGGGTCCGTGCGGCAACGGATCGCTGGGCGCCATCGTGAGCGCATGCACGCCCTTGTCAACTACGACACATGCATCGAAATCCACCCCCAGCGTGGCCTCGACCGTGGTGCAGCAGATCCTTGACGGGGACGTTGATAAGGCCAGGCACGCAGTGGCGGCTTCAGCCCCGCTGTCGTGCCCCGCTATTGCCCCACGGGTCTCACCACCCCCCTGTGCGCTAGGGGCGAACCCGAGGAGGACCCCGCTTTCTGGCACCTGATGATGATCCGCGCCCGGCTCATACCGTGCGCTGCGGCGTGGGCACCAGGTGAGGATCACCAGGACGTGTTCTGGGCATGGCTCGAGGACTGCGTCCCGTACATCCTGGCGACGCTCCATCTGCCACAGTACGATCACCTCTTCCAGGAGGACTCTGGGGACACAACCGACGCCCTGCGCCAGCTCACCGCGCTCGACATGTGTGAGGACATCTGGTATAGAGCGGGCCCCGACAGACAGCGCACAAACCGCAACCTCACTCGTATCCAGGGCAGCCGCGAGTATTCCACCCGCTACTTTGGCCTACTTCTGGAATACCAGGGTGCTCGTGCCCAGCTTGTCGGCCCTGAAGCTTTCACGGCACCTTTGCCGCCATACCTCTCACGGGCCCACGCCTTACTACCAAGAGGCCTTCCCCCACCCGACCAAGACGCCCTGGCGTACCTCGCTGATGCGATCCTGCACCACCCGACAGACATGCAGCCGCTTGTCGAGGCGGAGCTCGCCGCGGCACCGATGGAACCGCTTAACCCACCACCGCCAGCTGGCCTCGCCCAGCACGCCACGGGTGATCAGGCCGCAGACGACCCCGTATCATGGCTGCTCCAGCACATCGCGGCCAGCGACATCAGCGACACACCCCTGGACTCGTTCCACGCGTCGGACGATATCAGCAACATATCCCTGGGCTCGGTCCATGTGGACGATAGCCAGGACGACATGGAAACCCAGGATCGCGACGGCACGACACCACCAGGCGACACGGCCCAGCGTGACCGTGACAGTGAACCCCACTTAGGGCACACCTCGTCGCACAGCAGTCCGCCCAACAACTCGGCCCAGGCCGACCCCTGCGCACAGCTCAACGACGCTGAAGGCGCCACTGCCGCCGACGCGACAAGCCATGCCACTGCATCGCCAGCTCATGCCAGCCCGCGCAGTGGCGGCTTCAGCCCCGCTGCAGCACTGGCTGGACCTGGACATCCCCAGACCGCAGGTGGCAGCACCACGCCCCGCACCTCTGTCTGCCGTGTTAACGTGACTGACTCCAACCCCAGTGTCATTGACCACTGGCAGGCCGACATCGACAACGACCCCATCGATGACGAGTACCCAGAAGCCAGCGGTTCCCACGAGCTCCAGCACAGCGCAGCGGCATCACGACACTGTGGCTGCCTCATCTGCCTCTTTGTGGCCACGTACGCCATCGTGATAGCAATGCCGTACAAGGACCAGATCGATGGGTACTTGCCGACACCGAGCCGAGACCCCAGCTACCGACAACGACGACGACGTGAAGCGGCGGCACCAGGCCCATCTGTGCCCACCACATCCCGACGCACAACGACATACAACGTCACGTCCGCATTGTGGGCCACTCTCAAGTGGACCAGCGTCAAACTCAGAGATAGCGTCTCGGGCGGAGCCAGCGCAGTCGGGGTCGGCCTCGGGGGTGTCCTGAAATGGGCCAGCGGCAAACTCGGGGCTATTGCCACGGGCGGAGTTGTGTGCGGTCTTCTACTCGTCGGCGCCAAACTCCTTGCTCAAGGAGCCGTCGGACACGTAGGAGCCCGCATCTGTGCGCGGGCCCTGGACTCATCCACAGCCCAGTGGTGCCTCCGCTGTTGCCAACCGAGCAGGAGGCCGCGCGATGAGGCCACATACACAATGCCGTGCACGCTTGCCGACGAACACGACGACCAGCACGTGCACTCACTCCGACATCCGCTGCTGCAGGAACACTACGCCGCAGCAGTTGCCGCCGCAGTCGCCGATGTCACCACCGCCACCACCGCCGCCATCGTCGAAGTCACTGCCGCCGTATCGCGAGCCTCGTCTGTCACACCAAGATCGACCAGCCCGTCCCCGCGAGACGGATCCAAAAGCGGCGCGGCATACGGTAACCTACCGACTAACGAGGATGCCACAGCACACGGCAGTGACACCGAGGCAAGGGAAACACGTGAGTGCACCCACGTTAGCCCGTGGTCCGTCTTCCGACATGCTGATGCTCGTGGTTCCTCTCCCGACGCGGACACCCAACCACCACGACGGCGAGCACGCTATGCATCACCCGCCAGGCCCCAGGCGCCTCCAGGCCCTGGTATGCCTTACACAGCCCTCAAGCCACCGACACGCAACTTACGCAACACTATCCAGCGCGACCCAGCGGTCCCCGTGCCGCCGAAGAGCAACCTCAACGCCCTGTACCAAAACGGCTTTGCGCTTGGTAACAGTGGCGTGTCTACAGAGGACATCAAAGACGCTCTGCGACTCCACGACCATCCTCGATTTACCCATGATCTAACACTCCAAGCGCTGGGGCCGTGGACTGACATCATGCAGAGGCCCCCGAACCGCCTCACTTGGGTGCTGGAAGACTCGGGCGGGAACTCAGGCGAGACAATCTTCCCCTACCTCACGTGGGACCTCCGCCAACCCACCACCGACGCGCCCACTGTCTTCTGGCATGGGACCCGCGGCGACCTTGCGGCCCGTCTTGCTGCCAGCGGAGGGCACCTCTTGCCAGGTCCCCGCCGTGAAGCGAAGGGTCGAACTGGCACCAACGTTGGCCGCACGTACGTGAGCGTGCACCCTTCGCTGGCCGCGTGGTACGCAATGCCGCCCCACCCGCCCTACAGTCTCGAAGACGACACCCTCGCGTGGGGACCCATCGCACTCTGGATGTGCGAGGCCACCCAACCACCGCGCGGGGAAAACAGGCACAACGTCGTGAAAGGGGAGGCCCACGGAGCGCGTCTCATTTACCCTCGGGTCCTGAGCCTCCTCATCCGCATGGACTGGTGCGCCCCCACAGAAGCTGCTTCCAGGTGCCGTGCCCTACCACACGCCTATGGCATGGGCGACTGTGCGCACGCCCTTCACATCGCTGGCTACGATCATCCAGATCTCCGTGAGGCGGCTGAAGCTCACGACCAGGAAGCTAGCACCAGGCGCAGACCAGTCATCGCGGCAGCGTGGCCACCGCCGCAGGCACTATACTCGCCAGAGGCAGCGCGAGTATGGGCCAAACAGCACTACGACACTGAAGCAGCCACCAGGGACGACCCTAACCAGCCCCGCCCACGCGTCTCGCTTCGCAAGCTCCAGCTGGACCCGAAACCACTCATCGACCTGGTGTACACTGGCTTGCAAGCCGTCCCCGTGCGGGGGCATCCTGACGCACGCGAGTCGCGCCCCAGCGGCTCCAGCCCTGGGGCCGCGTCTGGCCCACCGCGCACTCACAAGTCAGGCACAGCCCTGGCGCACAGTCCAGACCGCTCATCGACGTCATCAGGAGCCGACGAACGCCGTGCGCCTTCCCTCATCAGCGCGGCCGCCGCCCTCGCCCGAGGCCACGCCCGCCCACGGCGATCCGCCTCTCGTTCGTCACGACAGAGTGGCGGAAACTCCACCTCAGACAACAGTGGCATCGAGACGTGGGAGCACATTGAGACGGAAGAGGAGCCGACTGCCTACCACGTCCTCGCCTACCACGTCCGTGATGTGCGGGCCCGTGTCAATGCCCCTGGCATCGAGGTCTGGCTTGACCCTGGTGATCACCACGACGGCGCCTACTTACCGTGGGGGACGACAGTCATGGGCCATCGCGTCATTAACCCTGCGGTGGCGGGGCGGGACGGCTGGGTCATCCTCCACCACGACCACGGCGACACCACTACTAAGCTCTGGGCACCGACCCAAGTCCACGTCAAAGCGGACGACACCTGGCGCACGGTCATGGTACCAGCGGACATGGGGCCCCAGTGGATCGAGTGCCATGCCGAGGACGCTCGCCTCCCCGCCGAGGTTGTCCGCACTACAGGCCAATCCTGGTTTGCTGACGTCTGGCCCTTGTGGGATCGCCCTCGACCCCACCCAGACGACCCAGGCACAAACGAGCATGCGCTCCCGCCTCTACCAGGACGCTGGTCTTGCCTACAGTGTCGATTCCAATGCTGTCAGTACTGTGCGGCTCGCCGCAACACGCAGCTCGGCACCTCGGGCCAACCAACGTGCCCAGACTGTGCCCGCAGCGGACTGCGTACACTTATGGACTGGTCCACGGACTACTCTTGCAACAGTTGGACGTGTGCATACAGCACCGACAACAGGGACTCCGACACATGCTGCCTGTCCAGCAGGTGCCCCCATCCCCCCAGTCCACACAGCCTGCTCGACGTCCGTGCCACAGGGATGCCGCCGCACATCCTTGCCCGCCAATTCGGCAACGCGCCAGCCCACCACGACCTCAAGGAACCCCCCCGAGCGCCTTCAGGCCCCGGGGGGAACCTCCACAACCAGGCCAAGCAGGTTACCAGGGTCAATGGTACTTCCCACCGAGGCCGCGGCGCGTCCCCAGGCAGGGACTGCCTGACGGCACGAGGCGGCCACCTGGGTTCACAGGAACGGGGATGCCCGAAGAACCGTCCCCCGACCAACCTCTCTGGAGGGAAGGCTACGTGCTCTTCGGCCCCCACCAGGCCCTCAAGGAGGAATTCACCTTCAACAAGACGGTCCGCCGACCCTACTCCCTAGCCATCACCAACATGTACAGGGACCGTGTCACGGTCAGGACCGTCTGCGAGTCGATCGCCGAGCGCATCCACACTACCCGCACCCGCTGGCGAGATGTGGTACTGTACTGGGACGCCGAGGGTGGTCCTGGGCCTCAAGCTCTCGACTACGACATGCGACTCTGCGACGCCATGGTGAGCCGTGCCACGACCGAAGCCGAGCTAAACCACGACCGCAGCAACCGTGGTAGTTTCTGCCTCTATGGACCAGCGCACCAGCGAGCTGTAAACATCACGGCGATCTCCGAGCCGCAGAACATCGACTACATGGAGCATGTGCGGCGTTACTCACCAGTAGGGGAGACCTACCCAGACCACGCCTCCGAGCACGTCTATCGGGGCTGGCAGCGGCCCGACGTGCCCACCATCCTCCCCGACACCCGCCCCCTCTCGAGAGCCGACCAGCAGCGATATCAACAGCACCAGCAGCGCATTCAGCAGCGCGACCAACGCGACGCAGGACAGCCGAGCACGCCACGCAACCGCTCTCCCGCGCGAGTCCCGACAGGCGGCAGCACGGCCTACGGCGGGGTTGCCGCCTATTACCGTGGCCCCATTGGCGCCAGGCCCGCGGCGGCTGGAGCAGCCGCCTCCAGCTACGGCCACGCCCCCCACGCCAGGGTACACCCAGCGGTCATCGGCTACCCGCGTGCACTCGTGCAGGCCCCCCCCACGGGCCACCTCGCCCGTGCCAGGGTCCACGCGCGCCTGGGGCCATTACTCAGGCCGACATGATGGCACCTCCAGCAACCAGCCCGCAGTGATAACCCCTGCGGCTTCAGCCCAGGGGGCTGCAACAAACCGTGGCAGAACAGGGCGCCCTGAAGGATGGCGTGATGCGAACGTGCGTGCTTGGCAACCGCGCCAGCACACGCCCCCGCCAAACGTGGCTGCAGCGCTGCGCCCTGCCCAGGCAAAACCTGCCCCACCTGAGCGGGAGAGGCAGCCGCTTGTCCCGCTCGTCCTCACGTACACCCAGGCGCATCACAGCGCCTCCCCGCGGCACAGCGAGGGAAACGCCCACCACGTCAGCCCCCGCCCCGACGCTGTCGACCCTGACCAGGCCACAGCCACGGCGGAGGGCGGCACAAGCGCCTCCCGCCAGCCCAGCCCATCTCCCTGCGCGGCGCCGATCCGATCCCCGAGCAGGGCGGATTCCGAGCGCGCTAATGCCCAGGCGACCTCGCCACGCGACCGCACACGGGCGGGCGCGTCCCGCGCAGCAGGTCCTGCAGCCGCCACAGCTCACGCAAGGCCCCAGGGAGCTCCACGAGCTCGCCGCCTCGCGAGACTCAGGCTGATGGCCGAGCCCCCGAAGTGTGCCACGCTTCGGTGCCAGCGTCATCGAACCTGGCCAGGTCGACCTCGAGCCGACGCCGTCCACGGACCACGAGCCGCCGCTGCCCACCCGCGTGATCGTCCCCATCGACGAGGCGCCGACCTTCGACCCGTTCAAGAACAAGTACCGTGTCAAGGACCTTGCGGCGGGTTTCGGCGGTGGCTCACCGCTCTCACCTCAGAGTCGGGGCGGAGCCCCCGCCACCTCAGCCGCTGCCGCGGCAGCGGCGGCCCCGCGGGGAATCAGCCCTGTCCGCAACGTGGGCCTCACGGCAGCGGGCATGGACGAGGCCCAGCGCCAGGCCACCGACCGCGCTGCTCGAGCTGTTCCACCAGATGCTGCTCATCACGGTACTGACGGGGCGGGCGCGCCGCCGCAGGACGGACCAGCGGTGTCGCGTGCGCAGTATATGCGCGCGCGTTGCGCCGCCGCCGCGCCGAGCTGCCGCCGCTGGTTCGCTTTTGTTTTTGTGCTCAGCAGGGCGGATCGAGGAGTCGCCTCCCTCTCCCTCTGCTGCCGTCTCACCTCTCCTCCCATCGTCCCCTATGGTACAGGAGTGAGGAGGATTTTTCGAGACAGTTTTACTGACGTTTATGAACCCCCCCTGGCGCAGTGCCGACCGTGTCCCGCCTATACTTCTGGCCTGACGGCGGCTTCAGCCCCGGTCAAGCTAATCCATAGGAACGCCATGAGCTCCTACTGTGGCCAAGCCTTCTTCCTGGGCGAGGGTCAGGCTGACCTACACCGTGCGGGGCGTGCAAACCCCAGCTCCACCGATGGAGACGGGCCAGGTCGCTCCATACACCTCGTCAGCCTTAACATCACCAGTCTCTCAGCGAATTGGCCCACCATCACCGCTCTTGGTGTCGACCACAACGCCGCAGTCATAGCACTGCAGGAGACCCGACATGCCAAGCCGACCAGACAAGCCATCGCTACCAGCGCCGCCAATCCACACCACGGGGGATACCACGCCAGTCTTGGACCTGACCTGGATCTGGCGCGAGCCCAGCGCAGAGCTGCCCACGGCGGCACAGACCACACCGTCGTGGGCAACACTGGCGCCTCGGGAGGGGTCGCCATCCTCTCTAAGGATGCCATTGTCGACTCCACTGTCGACGACACTGCGCCCTGTATCGTCGCCCTCAAGGCCAAGAAAAGATGGCACGAGGCCTTTCTCCCGCTCTGCACTCAGCACCGCCGCAGGCGGCGACGAAACAACCACGGGCCCGCTGGGATCTACATAGCGAGCCTCTACGGGGTTGCTGGAGGAGACAGCACAGATCTTTTTCGGCTCGCTGACTGCGCCGCCGCAAGGGGTCGGCTCAGCCCCGTATTTCATCTGCATGGACGCCAACACGAACATCGACGACAATCCACACCTGCTGCACATGATGCAGCACGGATGGTTTAACGTCGCTGAGGGCACACCAGACCACACCATGCACACATACGGCAATATCCCTGACTGGGACCGCGTCACCAAGTGCCCCCGCACTTCGCGCATCGATTATATCATTGCCAACCAAGCGGCGCGATCCCTTGTCACCGACTTCTGCTATCTGCGCGACTTGCCAGCGAAGTCCCATGTTGGCCTGCAGGTCACGCTTGACCTCAGTCGCCTCGACCATACGGCCCGACGCCTTCTTGCCCCCACGCCCTACCCTCCCAACGACGGAGCTCACGAGGGTCACGAACTGCAGGCTTTAGGGACCCTCATCGCTGGGCGATATCAGGACCGCATGGAGCAGGCCGACGCACGCGACGACGTGGAACGCATGTTCGCCCTGGCTAACGAGGCCAGTCATGAGTACCATCTCGCCCGTCTGCGCGACCTGCCACCTCCACCGCCCGACCACCCAAAAAAGAAGCCCCCCACCATGCACGGGCTCACGCCCATGTTCGAAGAGCGACCAGTTGTCCCCCGCGCCTTCCCCACCTACGGAGCTTCCACGATACACATGAACCGACTGCGCAAGCTCCATCGGCAACTCTGTGAGCTTCGCTTCATCGGACAGCACCATCATTTAGATTGCCGTGCCATCCCGCCGTACCTAGCGCAGCGCATCGACTGCACGTGGACCGCGGCCCGCCTCCTATGTCACAAGCTGCGCCCCACGGTTCTCCTTGACTTCCCCGAGGCCTGGACCCCCGACGAGCCAGCACCTCACGGAGAGCACCTTGACGGTTTGATCCAAAACCTCGACTTAGAGCTGGCGCGACGTGCGAACCGTGCCAAAGCTGAACGCATCAAGATATGGGCTGAGGGCGTCCGCGAGCCAAGCGGGCGAAAGGCGGCCATATACGCACGGGCTGCTGACAGCTCGCCCACGGCGTATCTCCGCACGCCTACCACACCTGACGATACGCAACTCCACTGCGACACCAACGCCTTCAAACCTGACAAAGCTAGCACGGACGATAGCGACGCTGACACCGAAGCTGGCGGCTTCAGCCCCAGCGACGGTAGTTCGCCCGACACGGACAACGACGAAGACCACACTTGTGAACCACCACCTGCACAAGTCCCCGACATTCTCCCTGCCAACGCCATTGTTGCTAATACCAAAGACATGCTTAAGCTCATGGTCGACACCTGGAGCCCATCTTGGGCAGGTACCGCGCCCGTGCAGGACATGACGCCGAAGCCATGCCGACGTGGGCTGACTTCTACGACGAGTACCGACAAGAGCTGCCTACGCCATCACCAGCTACCCCTTTCCACCTCACCGACGACCAACTCATCCACTTTATTCGCACCCGTTCACCGCGCCGTGCGGGGGGACTGGACGGCTGGACTACTAAGGAGGCTAAGGAGTTACCCGACGACATCCTTCGCCTCTTCGCCAGCGTCTTACGCGCTATGCAACGCACTGGCACCATCCCAGAACCCCTCCTTCATGTGCCAAACCCGTGCCTCCGAAAAGGCCGAGGCGAACTCCCAACGGACCAACGACTTCTCTCGGTGCTTTCCGTTTGGATGTATGCGTGGGAAGCGCCAGCTTACCGCAGCCTCACGGACTGGCGGAAAGGATGGACCCACGCCACGAGCTTTGGCGCTGTCCCCAAAGCTACCATTGGGGACGTCAGCACCTCTCTTGCCCTGCGCATCGAACACGCCAGGGCCTTACTCCTTCCCTTAGCTGGGGCTGCCCTTGACCGACAGAAGTGTTTCGACTACCTCATCACGGACATCTGCCTTAACCTTGCGCTTCACGCGGGGTGCCCCCAAGACATCGTTACTGTCCGCAGAAACTTCTACAGTCGCCACAAACGCTACATCCGCATGAACGGAGCGTACTCTAAGGAATGGCCAGGACCAACGGTCACCTCCAGGGAAGCTCTTGGTCCCTGGACGACATTAAGCTGCTCATGTGTGTGTGGACCAAGAGACAGCATCGATACGTTCCGCGATCACTCAGCACTACCTTTGTTGACGACAGCAACTCCACTACTCACACCGCGCCTGAGTTGCAGAAATCTCTTGATGAAACCGCCAAGTTTGATCGATTTTCAGGTCAACGCATTCACCCTGGCAAAGTGGCGGGGTGGGCGCTCACCGACGAGCTTCACGCCGCCGTTACCCAGCTCACTCTGGCGGAACGGCCCTTACGCGTGGTCGACTCCTTCAAGCTCGTCGGGAGTTACATCAACGCCGAGGCAGCGCCGGCTCCAGCCGCGCTTAACCTCACGGCCACCGCTGACGCCCGTGTTCGGAGGGCGACTAGTCGCCTGCCGCGCATTGGCAAGCTCCCATCGCCGATGCTTATTAAGGCGCGGCACGCCCGTTCCCTTGCTGCCAGCGTCTGTACCACGGGCACCGACATTCAAGCCCCATCAGGCCCCGTCAAAACTGCCTACAACCATGCCCTTAAGGCGGCTATCCGCCCCAAGGGAAACAAGTGGGTCGAGTTTTGGACTCTCATGGCCGTGTGCGTCCCAGGACACGCCCTGGAGATTGACGCCATCACGCAGCGTGAAGTTTTCCTGTGTCTGCGGCGACAGGTTAATCGCGACGCTACACTCTGCGGTCTCGTCAGGGATCTCCAACACCACGTTCAGACCCTGTTTGGGGGAGGACCTGTCGGACGACTTGTCCAGACGCTCCAGCAGCTCCGTTGGACCTGGCCCACATTTGGCATCATGTACGACGACTGGGGCTGCCAGATCAGTTGGCTGAACTTACCCCAAAACGCCTTCCTTCACATGCTGCGGGCCTCACAACGCAGAGCCTTTCTGAGGAGGATCAAGCCACGGCGTCACGACCTTGGATACCTTGCCTCTGTCAGACAGGGCCTCGACCTCTTCGCCAGCACGTGGCTCGCCCGAACGAAAGGAGCAGCCAAATGCAATGCCTGGCAGCTGGCGCTCCTCCTGAACTACCTGTCGGGCGGGGACCACACCCAACAGCGACGATCCCGATCAAACACGTCTGCTGACCCCAGCCCCATCTGCCGATACTGCGACGAGGAAGAGGAAACTCAGGAGCACACTGTCCGCGACTGCAAGTGCTGGGCCCGAGAAAGACTCCCTCTCACCACCCTCATCAGTGACGAGCAGTGGGCCCGTCTTCCGCCGCACACAAGACACTGCGGGCTCTTCGATGAAGACCCAGCCCTCCTCGACCTGCAGGCCGACCTCGCGAGGGACCCGCTACCTCAGCCCATACCGCGGCCCCCACCTGAGGGAGATCCTGCGGCTTCAGCCCAGGACTCCTACACCACCTACCTTGACCACGACACTGGTTGGACATGGGTCTACGCTGCCACGGACGGTGCATGCACCAACCAAGCCATCCCATTGCTAGCACGAGCGGGCTACGGCGTCTACTACGGCATCGACCACCGCATGAACTACAGTGCACGCGTTCACGGCATTACGCAGAACGCACAGCTTGCGGAGACCCTCGCCATTGTCCACCTCACGGCATGTGCTGAACGGCCCGTACACGTTTTCGTGGACAACCAGGCGGTGGTCGATGGGTTCCAAAGTATCATCGACGGACACTCACCACCGCAGGGCACGCACGTGGAGCTCTGGGAAAAGATCCACCGATGCGTCATGGCCAAGCCCAACATGTTCCGCGTCGAGAAAATCGCAAGCCACCTGGGCGACATGGGCATCGACCTCGGGCTCATCGGGCCCATCGCGGAGGAGTTCAATCGTCAGGCTGACGCCCTCGCCACAACGGCGGCACGTACTCATAACCTTCCAGACGACATTGTCGAAGCTGCCAAAACACGACATCGCCAAGCGACCGTGCTTCATGGAGTCGCTGTCGCCATCTACGAGCGTAGACACCGCACACTCCCCCTCCCACACCGCAGGGCTGGGTTTACAGCTGCGGAACTCAACAAAATGGAACCAAATCCCCTGCTGTCTGACCAGGCACCACCCGCGGCTGGACCAGACATCCCACAGAACCCGGACGAGCTCTGGGCCGAGGCCCAACGGGCGATATTCGACGAACAGGAGGACGACCCGTTCGGCTTTGGCGGGGGCCTTGACTTCCTAGGCGACGGGCCAGCCAGCGCCAACCTTGCCCCGTCGGGCACCCGCACGTCGCCCTCGACTCCGCCACTGAGAGCGGCATCGCACCCACATGACAACGCCGCTCACCTTCAAGACGCTGACGAACAGGAGGACGACCTGTTCAGCTTCGGTTGGGGATCGGACGCTTTGGACGACGGACCAGTCAGCGAAAACCCTGCCCCGTCGGGCAACCTCTCGACGCCTACCGCGACTCCGTCCCCGAGAGCGACATCGCCCCCATACGATGATATCGGCCACCGCCAAGACGCCGACGACGACCTGGGTGACCCCCGCGGACTGAGTGGCATAGACGACGCACCGCCGACACCCCACGCTGCCGACCATGCCGCCCTACCGAGACGCCACCCTTCTACGCGACCGACCTCAGAGCCCTTGCACGGCATCATGATTGGTCCCACCGCGCAAACCACTCCGCCCCCCCACCGGCGGCAGCCCGCGGGGGCGGCTTCAGCCCCCCCGCAGGGCACTAAACCAGACAGGCCCTCGCGCCCCGTCCACGCTTCCATCGTTGCTGAGCGAGAGGATGCGGCTCTCCCGACCTCTCGGGGCGTGGCCCTAGCGGCTCCAGCCCTGGGGTCGCGTGTTCCCCTCCAGTCACCTTTCAAGGGTGACGGACGACAGCGTACAGGGTGCCGCACTACGCTAGTCCACCATTTGGACAGGCGTACCGAGGACCTCGCCTCTGTCTCGAGGCCCTCGGCCGCTGGCACTGAGCAGCCACCCCTCACCGACCGCGAAACCGAGCTGTCCCAGGCTATGGCTGCTCTCCAGCAGAGGTGCGTTGCTCTCGCCGCGGACCTCGCCGCCGCCCAAGCTCGCCAAGGCCCTCTACTCCAGCGCCTCCACAGCGCCGGGCGAGCCTTCGCCGAGCTGCTCACGCCCTCGCCCGATGGTGCCGTGCCGTCACTCACCATCCAAGCTATGCTGTCATCGTTCCGCGGCGCTCCACCTGGTGCCCCGCGCTAATCTCCTCCTTCTGCCTGCCCGTGTGTACGCGTGGCTCCGCGTCCACGGTGTCAGGGCGTGGGGGCGGGGGGTGCCCCGTCACTGCGCGCCGCTTTGCGGCCAAGCGCCCAACTGGCGGTCTGCCAAGCCGCCTAGCCACGTGTCAGCACGTCGCCTTTCTTGTTGGGGCCTCTTTCTTTACGCGGTCTGACAGGTGAGATCATCACCGTCTGTCCGCCGTCTGTAGCGTCTGTCGCACTGCGCCGGGGGAGGGGTTTTTTGTTGCCCGCCCTCGTATCTAAAGGCTGCACCGCCGCAAATAGTGTTTTGCGAGTTGTCGCACCGCAGTGCGCCTCGCGGACGGACCCTGGTCCGCCTACTTGTCCGCGCTCTCTCTCTTTTTTTCTCTCTCTCTCTCTCTCTCTCTCTCTCTCTCTCTCTCTCTCTCTCTCTCTCTCTCTCTCTCTCTCTCTCCCTATGACCGATTGCGTGACGTCGTCGACCCAGTCCTGGACTTCAGCTGGCCCGTGCGAAGCGTACAATTCACTGAGCATCTGCCACAGAGCTAGCCGAGAAATTCCCACGCTCTGCAAGCATCCAGCTAGGGGCCCCTCGAAGGCCTGCAGGGGCTCCGAGACCACCCCACCCCCAAGCACCTGCGGGGCCTTAAGTAGAGGCTGAGAGCGAGGTAGAGGTGAGTGAGTGGGGAGATCCTACAGACGATCCTGTTTGCCAGAGCTGCTGCGGGCCTAGCGCGTCGTAGGATTTTTTCCAGGCCCCACAGCACTTCACATCACAACACTTCACACCACCTGTTGTTTTGGGTATGTCTGAGGAACGCTGCGCGCGGGCAGCTGGAGCCTGCCACTGTCTCATCCCAGAACTGCACATGCTTTCCAGACCACTCGGCGACGTGCCACCTGCGAATGCGCGACCACGCTCGATACGGGGCCTGCGTTAAAGTGATAGGTCTGTCAGCCTCCGAAGTTTCGTACATAAGCTGCACTATGTTCGCTGAAATCTGCGCTGGCCAGCATCGGCTTCTTTCCACGAGGTCGAGGACGAAGGCGGGGTGAAAGGGCGCCCTCCTCAGGAAGCTGTCGCACCTCTTCGCTCGCTACGGGGTCTACGGCCAGGCTGCGCTGCTTCGCTTCGCTGCTCGGCGGAGGTCATTCCACCGAGCCTGCTCCTGTGGGGGGCCTTTCTTACCCTTGCCCCAGTATTGTACGCCCTCGGCCTCCTCCTCCTCCTCCTCCTCCTCCTTCCTCCCCCCCCACCTCCCCCTCCCCCTCCTCATCCCCCTCCCCCCCCCCCCCCCCCCCCCTCCTGGCTCGAATCCTGATCGCACCGCTGGAGGCGCAGGACGACAGCAAAGCCGTCCAGGGAAGGCCCTGGGCGCTGGGACTCGAGCAGGCCCCCCGCGGCCTCCTCGGCACCACGATCACGAAGTCTGGTTTCGCGAGGCGCAGGGGTCACGAGTCGCGATGGCCAAACAGCAGAGTTCATCACGTGCAATCGCCACGGCTGCAAAGGCTGGGCTCGGCGTTCTTCTGGCGCTGAGCATTGCGCTCAACGCGGCGGCCGTTTCAAGCAGCAGCAGCAGCAGCAGCAGCAGCAGCAGCAGCAGCAGCAAGGCCAGTCTGGAGGCCCCCGCGGCAGTGCCGCCAGCAACCTCGGCGCCGCGGGCGAGGCGGAACCAGGTCTCCAGCCTCCGCCTGAGCCGCGCCGTGACAGGCCTGGCCGCCGGCGCGGACGCGACGGCTCTCGGGGGCCCAGTCGCCCTCCAGGTCTCCGACGGCCAGGCGCAGTCTCGTTCGCAGAAGGAGACGAAACGCAGCCACAAGCAGAAGACACAGGTGGCTTTAGCGCAGGCGCAGGTCACATTCTGGAAGACGTGGAAACCCAACGGCAAGGAGCACACCGCGGCGGCGGGCAAGCTCAAACAGGCCAAGGCATCAATCTTGGCTTCGAAGTCGATGGACCAGCAGGCACAATTTCCCCAGACCAGTTGGAGACCAAACGCCAGAAGTATGCATCACAAACATCGGAGCTCAAGCAGCCCGTTGAAGTCATCCTGGACACCAGCGATAGGCACTCCAAGCTCGTCACGGAGGTCAAAAACACGTAGCAGGATATCCAAAACCTCGAAGCCCAGTGCAACATGGCCAAGCAGGCTGCCACGCAGGCGGCCACCAAGGACGAGGACCGATTATCGACCTCGCAGGGGGTTCTCGCGGCGCGCATGCCGCCCGGCAGCAGGGCGCCGCCCGACCTCTGCTCGAAGGTGGCCGAGCTCGCGACCTATTTCGACGACCTCACGACTGAGCACGCGCAGTCCCAGGATGCTGCGCCGAGGCCGTGGGCGGACAACGGCTTCCCGAGCGTCGGCGAGGCCCCCGAGGGAAAGCCCGCCGCCGCAGGCGACGCCGCCAGCGGCGACGCGCCGCCGACGCAGCCCACTGGCGCCGCCGCGGCGGCGGGCGCGGCGGCCACAGGCAAGAAAGCGCCATGCCAGAACGGCGCGGAGCTCGACACGGGAGCAGACGAGATGGACCAGACCAAGCCCCTGGTGCGCGCGGCGTCGGCCCTCCAGGCAGCTGCCAGCGGCGTGGCCGAAATCCAGGGCCAGGGGGACCCCAAGGCCAAGCGGGCCAAGGCGGCGGCAGCAGCAGCGGCAACAGCGACGGGGACAGCTGAGGCATCAGCGTCTTCACCGCCGTCTTCACCGCCGTCTCTTTGACAACGTCTACACGTTTGCCACGAACAACGGATCGCGCTGGGGAGCAGTGAAAGGCTTAGTAGAATCCAGCACTGCACGCAATTTGATTTTCATCTGCGCTCAGGAGTGCAGGCTTGAAGCAGGGGACAGTATCATTCGTCAGATGCAGTGGTGCTTCGCACGAGGCTGGCTCGCACGCATTTCGCCTGCCGTCCGAAACCCCTCGGGTGAGCTTGTCTCGGGGGTGGCGGTTTTAGTTCGGGGCGGCTTGGACCTCGGGGTTCAGCCGCTGCAATTTCCCCCAGGGACTGACAGCTCCAGGCTCGCTGGAGTTGCCGCCGAAGCGCCGGGGGTCCCAGCTTTCGGTCTGGTGAGCGCACATGTTCAAGCATCTTCGGGTCTCATTGAGAACAATTGAAACGTGCTGGCCAGCATCGACCAGACCCAAGATCTAGCAGGCAAGCCGCTCATTATGGCGGGCGTTTTCAATCTGCAGCCAGAGAGGCTTCAGCAGGGCAAGATTTCCCCACGCGTGCCACGATGAGGGTAGCGGCGCCCAAAGCCGCCACCTACCGCACTAAGAAGACGAAGTCGACCCTCGATTTCTTGCTCAACAGCCAGGCTTTGGGGCCCTTGCTGGAACCTCCCTGCACGTTGACCCCGTGCCCCTTGGCCCCCCACCGCCCTGTTACCACGGCCCTGCGCGTGCAGGACAATTTCAAGATACCGACGCTCCGCAGGCCCTAGAAGCTCCCCGCTAGGACGGTCACTGGACCTCAGCTCCCGTCGGTCAGTTGGCATCAGACAGCTGCAGCGATAGAGCATGCTACCCAGCTTCTCGGAGATGCCTCGCAGCCCCTCTCCGACCAGCAGCGCTCCACCATCCTGGACCACGTGTGCTTCGCCCTCGTCCAAGACCTTGAGCACACACACACTCAGCGTGAAAACGGGCACCCCCCTCAGACCAGCAAGACTCCCAGGGCTCACCCCCTCAGATCCACATGGCCTCGGCGAGTGCGAAGTGTTCCCAGGGGCGCAAGTGCTGGACGGCCTACTCCAGACCTCTTCGATGGCTCCAAAGTAAGCTGCAAGATTTCCGACGCAGCATCCAGGATGAGGATATCCAGGATTCCCGGGACACCTTGGGCAGTCTGGAAGACAGCCCTGGAAGTTTTAACACCTCTCCTGCCCTTGCTCAAGGGCTGCAGGAAGTTCGCGTTGCCGCTGGACTGTTGCACGAGGATTTACAAGCGCAGACGCTCAACACAGAGTTGGGCATCACGATGTTAGATGAGCTGCTCGAGCAAGTCGGCAAGATCATCGATGCTGAACTTGCCACCGAGCGCAGCAAGGACGGACAGGAGTGGAGGGATTGGGCGCAGTCTTCCATGAAGGGAGGCATGGGACGGGCGCACAGGTGGACGAAGAAGCTCGAAGCTTGGAAGCCTGTCCCGGCTGTGCATCGCCAGCGGTTTTCTGGGCGCCCGCCGCGCATCCTCCAGGTCGAGGCCGACCGACTCGCCAATATTCAGGATGTTCACACTGAGGCTCCCCCACAATGGGTCTCCCAGACCGACGACAGGGTGGCCCTTGGACCCAGCACCCCAGCTCGCCTTCGAAAGGTATGCAGAAGCTTCCCACGCAATACGGGCTCAACTTGGGACGGAGTGCACCCACGCCACTTCGCCATGCTCGATGACGCGCAAGCCGAGCTAGTTTGTAAGATGATTGAGCTTATCGAGCAGATTGGGCACATGCCATCGCAGCTGCAGGGTGCTACATCTACGCCTATGCTCAAATTAAGACCAAGTGATGATACTAATGCCCAGCCCGCCTTTCGGTCGATTGGCATGCCCCCTGCTCTTTGTCGCGTCTGGGCCCGACTGCAGAGATCGGCAGCCTGGGGTGGCAATTTCATTACAGACGACCATATATTGCACGTCAGGCGGGACATTCAATAGTGGAACATGTATATGCACAGTCACTTGAATGCGAAAACCATGCGTGTCAAGAGGAACCCCAGCATTCCGTTCAAGCTCTCTAACTACCACGAGCATATAGATCGCGAGTGCCTTGCCCAGCGCGCTGTCGCCTCTGGTTTCCCGCGCTGCCTGCTCCGCACCATTCTCTCCGCGTGTTGAAGTACTCGTTTCGTTGCTATGCAGGGCGTGTGTGCGTGTGTGCGTGCGTGTTAATGTCGGCAAAGAGTGGAGGGGTTTGATAGCAGGGTGCGGGAGGGCGACGTATCTCGTGCAAATGCATGTTCTCGCCCCCCTCGACCAGTGGACAGCCACACGCAGCTACATTCGCCTCGCGATGTCCATCGACGACATATTGCTGCAGTGCCACGTTAGGAGCTATGAAATAGCGACCAGTCAAGTGAATGTGGCTGCTCGGTCGCTAGCCAGACGCATCAAGCACGAGCTGGTGTGCCAGATCGCCACCAAGAAGAGCCAGGTTTAAGCTTCCAGCCATGACCTCCAAAACAAACTTCGGAAGACCCTCGGGGCGCTCGCCGGGCCCTCCACGGACACCCCAGGACCCAACCTCGGCATGGAAAGCGGGGCTGGACGGCCCCAAAGACGCCGGCGAAAAGGACGAAAGCTGGCGGAGCGCATTGACAAGATCAAGAAACGCATGGCCCGTATCAACACGATTCAACACGCTGGAGGAAACGGTAAGAAGTTGCACAAGACTGGCCTCGCAGCGGCCACCACGTTCGGAGTTGAGGTCACGGGCATCAACAACACGATGCTCGCGCAGGCCCAAACTCAACAGTTAGCTGCAGCAGGTCCTAGGCGCGCCTCGAGGAGCCGTACTCTCTCACTCATCATCCCCCGGGGCCCCCGTGGGAAGCGGGCCTCGGGCCCGCGCTTACGCGGCGCCGTCTTGTCTGGGAGGCCAACGCCCGCCCCGATACGGCCGCGGCAAGCCTCAACGGATCGGCCACTGGGGAGAGGCGGTTTTGCCGAGAGTTTCCAAACCTTGGGGCTCCAGTAGGGGCTCCATCAGCAAGGCGGCCCTCTCACTGGCCAGGGCGAGGTGGCCGTTTCAAGGCCCTTTCCGTTGTGGCCCCCACGGGCCTCGTGCACCCCCACCCAGGAACTCCCCCAGCCCACATTGCCTAGCAGCCCGAGGTTGCCTGGCACGACATGTCAGCAGTGCGCGCGGTACGTTGCTGGCCTTCGTCACCTAGAGTATCTGGGCCATGGGGCGCGCACTTTCAGCAGGATACGATGCGCCCCAAGGTCGCCCATGCGGACACCACAAAGATGACCTCCAACATCGCCTCCTCGGGCGCCCCAGGACTGCCCAGGCCAGAGAAGAGTTCACTAGTGGGGAGTTTCGTAGGTTGACAGACCCGATTCCTGACACCCCCCCGCTCCACCTTGGGTTTCAGTCCACGCCCAACTCTGCGCCCCCCCCCCCCCCCCCCCCCCCACACACCACCACCACCACCACCACCACCACCACCCCCCACACACACACACACACACACACACACACACACACACACACAACACACACACACACACACACACACACACACACACACACACACACACACACACACACACACACCACCACCACCACCACCCCACCCCACCCCACCTGGCACTGGCCTGGAGGCCGCTAAGTTTCGGTGTCGAGACCCGAATGGAAGGCCTGAGGAAGCGGTCAAAGGCGATCTCTACATAGATGGCAGTTGCACGTGTCACGGCCACTATAATTTCATTGCAGCTGGGTTTGCCGTAGTGTGCATGGTGGATGGGGAGGAGTTCGCCACCGTTCATGGCCACGTTGGGTCCCTGGGGGGCCCAAACCTCGGGGGCCGCTGAGCGCATCGCCGCTATGGCGGCAGGCTGGCTCTCGCCCCACGTTGACAGGATTTACTCGGATTAGAAAAGGTGCTGCAGTTGCGCGGCGAGGCTGGGCACCCTCGCCGCAACCAATGGCCAGGTTGCAATGTGCTCGCGGGCGGAGGCCATGTTGACCTCGGCTTCAAACTCCATAAAATCAAGGCTCACCAAAGTCTGGAGCCCCCCCCCCCGATAGTGACGAATTCCGTTTAGCTAGGGGAACGATGCTGCATATAGGATTGCCGAGGCCGCCGCGAACCTTGGCAGTCAACCTAGTCTCGACGAAGTAGAGCAGCATCTGAAAGACACTGCTCTGCTGAAGAAATACCTTGGGCACGTGCCTGGAGAGTGGCCCGCAATAGCCCCTCGTCGCAACAAGGCGCTGGCCAAGCCCGTGAAGAGCCTCTCCCCTCCCTCGGAGGCTGCCTCGGCCTTGGCCTCCTGGGGCCCTGGGGCCCCGCCTTCCGCCCCCCCTTCCCCCATCCTCCCCCTGCGGCCCCTCGCGAAATTCCGAGGGCGCACGCCTGGGCGATTGTGCACGGCCAGCGCCGGTGCACGATTTGCCGCATCCGCGTCCGCACGTTCAAAGCAGATGAGGAACGATGCAGTGCAATGGATTGTCCTGGACGCTACCCCTAGATGTCCAGCCTGGACTCCAACCCCAGGAGACATACTTTGTTCTATTTTGAGCACCGCGAACAGCCAACATGTTTTCTGGTGTGCCACAAGTGCGATTCCTTTAAGGACGGCAATTCGAAAGGTTTGTCTGGTGATTGTAAGTTGAGGCCGCCCCAAAATTGGGCTAAACTGCAGCTACAGAAAGCACAGTCTGGCCGCCACCCCAAGAGTGCAGCCGCCAGCCCGATTGTGCTCAGTCTCCCTCCCGTTCCGCTGGAGCAGCTGCTCAGAGAGGCAGCTCCAGCCCAGGCGCAGACAAGCCCACACCAGGGATGAGGCTTGCCCACCGTCCTGGCGTTCTCTACACAAGGGGTGGGCAGTGCCGAGTCGTCCTGGCGTCGCCTCATTCTCTGTGTACTTGTGCGTGTGTGTGTGTGCGCGCTGCCTCGAACGCGTGTCAGGCACCCCGACTCAGGGGGGAGGAGCGTTCATGTATTTCTTCTGCGGCATTGGCCGCAGCTACGCCTTGGCCCGATGCAGGTTCGATCTGGGGTTTTGCTTCTCGTTCCGACTGGCGGTGCTGGTGTCCCGCAGCCAGCATTTGTACCCGAGCTTTGGGGTACCGCCAGCCAGGCGAGGCATGCCGTCATTTTCTCTGCAAAGTGTTGTTTTGGCGCTACCTCTTTGCTGGGCACGGGGGTGGACTTTGGGCCTCTTTGCCCACCCTGACTGCTGCCCAGATCCATATCCCCACCTCCCCGCCACAAGCGGCGGAGAAACGGGATTGTGGCCAGGTGTGCAACGGCACATCTGGGCCCAACTGAATACTGTGCGTGTGTGCGTGCGTGTGTGGTCCTGCACGCGTGTCAGGCACCCCGCCTCAGGGGGAAGGAGCGCTGCACTCTTCTGCGGGCCAGGGCTGCAGCTTCGCCTCAGCCCACAGCTGTTCCCTGGGGTCAGTGCTTTCCTGGACTGACGGTGCTGGTTACGCAGCCAGCCCTAGAACCCGAGCTTTGGGGTTCCGTCAGCCAGGCGACAACCCATGGGGGCCTCTGAACACGGGGGTGGACTTGGGTTGCCAGTCCGCCCTGACAGTGGCTCTGGCCCACTTCCCCCCCCCCCCCACGATCGTGGGCGTTGGCGGTACGGTGCTGCTGAGGCCTGGTGCGCAAGGCCACACCAGGTCCCAGCACCGCATTCAGCGTCGGCAGCGCACTGCCGTCTCAGCGGCACCCATGGCCGCTGTGGAGAACAACTGGTGGCCCAGTGCCACGAGGTCTCGGGTAGGGTCGGGTCGGCCAACCCTTAGCCTCCCCATTAGCCAAGTGATGGTCCTCCTCCTCCTCCTCCTCCTCCTCCTCCTCCTCCTCCTCCTCCTCCTCCTCCTCCGCCTCCGCCTCCGCCTCCGCCTCCGCCTCCGCCTCCGACTCCGCCTCCGCCTCCGCCTCCGCCTCCGCCTCCGCCTCCGCCTCCGCCTCCGCCTCCGCCTCCGCCTCCGCCTCCTCTCCCTCCTCTCCTCCCCCTCCTCCTCCTCATTTTCCCCTCCTCCTCCTCCTCCTCCCCACCACCTCCACCACCACCTCCACCTACAATCCCCCACCTCCTCCTCCACCTCTTCCTCCTCCTGATCCCACCCCCCTCCTCCTCCTCCTCCTCCTCCTCCTCCTCCTCCTCCTCCTCCTCCTCCGCCTCCTCCTCCTCCTCCTCCTCCCTCCTCCTCCTCCTCCTCCCCCTCCCTCCCTCCCCTCCCTCCCTCCCTCCCTCCCTCCCTCCCTCCCTCCCTCCCTCCCTCCCTCCCTCCCTCCCTCCCTCCCTCCCCTCCCTGGGTGTCTGTGTATATTTGTTTGCGGCGCCTTCTCGGAGCGCCCGGCCTTGACGCTACCCCGGGCTCACCGCGCCCGGCGGCGACGGCGACAGGCTGCCGCTCGCGCCGCCGCTGGCTGCGGCGGGCGGTGACGGCGAGAGGCTGCCGGTCCTTGAGGGGAGGAGGAGGAGGAGGAGGAGGAGGAGGAGCAGGAGCAGGAGCAGGAGGAGGAGGAGGAGGAGGAGGCGGAGGAGGAGGAGGAGGAGGAGGAGCAGCAGCAGGAAGAAGAGGGGCTCGGCCGAGCGGCCGAGGCCTCTCGGTGGCGCCTGAGTGGCGGAGGCCCCCCTCGCGGCCGTGCCGAAGCGCCTCCTCCGACAGGCCGTTGGGCCCCCCTCTCGGGGCTCAAGAGACGGGGGAGTCCACGCAAACGTGGGGCCCCGGCGGAGCTGCGTGGAGCCAAAACGGCCGCGGCATGGCGGTCGTCGCCGGCGGTCAGCTGGGGCGCTGGATCTTGCAGGATCCTGCGGGGCCAGAGATGCATTGACCCGGGCTCGGGTGCAGGATCCTGCAGGATCTCGCAGGATCGTGCAGGATCCTGCAAGACCGACTGACCATTTTCGAGTGGAGCTGGCCCGGCGGAAGGCCCTCGCATCACATCCGCGCGCGGGCCCTGGGCGCGCGCTGGTTCGGGCGCCCCGGCCAAGAAACGGCGGGGCCAAAAAGTGTCGGCCGCTGTTGCTGATGGTCGAGGCGACGTACTCCGTTGGTCTGGGGGCCCAAGCGGGCCTCCGAGGTAAGAACCTAGCAAAACTGACCGTCTCGGTGTCCCGCGACTGGAGGACAGGGAGGAGGAGGAGGAGGAGGAGGAGGAGGAGGAGGAGGAGGAGGAGGAGGAGGAGGAGGAGGAGGAGGAGGAGGAGAGAGGGAGGAAGGGAGCGAGGGAGCGAGGGAGGGAGGGAGGGAGGGAGGGAGCGAGGGAGGAGGAGGAGGAGGAGGAGGAGGAGGAGAGAGGGGAGAGAGGGAGGAGGGAGGAGAGAGGAGGGAGGGAGGGAGGGAGGAGGAAGGAGGAAGGGAGAAGGAGGGAGGGAGGAAGGGGGGGAGGAGGAGGGAGGAGGAGGAGGAGGAGGAGGAGGAGGAGGAGGAGGAGGAAGGGTCCGTTGCCATTTTGGCTCAAGTTATAGGACACGGCCGTGTACTGTACTTGAGTGGGCAGCTCTCCTCTCAGAGCTTTCATTGCGTCAAAGCTTCGCGGACACCTTTCACTCATGCCTGCCTGCGTTTCTTGCGGCTGCAAGAAAAACCCGAGCTGGTACACATTTTGTAAGCACTGTGGGCATGGTCTCACAAACGGCACTCCTGGTCAGCATTCTTCGTCTGCTGCCGGGGGTGGCAATCACAATGGCAACGGTGGTGTCTGGAAGAAGTGGGAAGGTACGTGGTACAAAGCACCCCCAGGCAACTGGAACTGGAGTGCGCCTGCTACGCCCCAGTGTTCTTCTGATCAGATGCAGAAAATTGTGGAAATGGATGACGAACAGTTCGATGCCGCAGCCGTCTTCATGTCGTCGTCCCAGAAGCGTGAGCTGCTCAAGCTTCGCGCGTTGCGCAGTGGTGATCCTAGTGCAGTCTCTCGCCATGCGCAGCAGCAGCACAACGACGTGCGTGGCAAGCTCAGCGCAGCACAGGCGAAGCTGGAGAAGGCCGAGAAGAACCTGGCCCATCACTTCCAGCGTGTGCTCCAGCTCCGTGCCGAGGTCAAGCAGTACGAGCTGGACGAGAAGCACTGTGCTCAGCGTTCGGCGCAGGCTTGGACCTGTTTGGCTGGTGAGCATGGCGTGGACATCAAGAGCTCTGAGGAGGCCATCCTCCGCAGCTTCTCGGGGCTCGACCCGTCCTTCTGCGAGAAGTTCCGCGACCTGGTCAACCACGTGATCGCGCACGGCATCAAGATAAGCCTCCTGTCGCTGCAGCAGGTGCTGGTGGTACTGCAACTCCTACGGGAGCTCCTGCTTCTCCTGGGCTGCCTGGCGGTCCTCCTGATGCAGGTGTACGGTTGCCGTCCATGGCTCCTGCTATGGGTGTGGCTGTCCAGTCTGTCCACTCCGACTCCGACATGGATGACGAGGGCCAGTCCGACTACTTTGCCGATGCAGATGAGGTCACGCACCAGGCAGCCGAGCTTCTGGTCAAGCAACACTCCTCTGACGAGAACTTGCAGCATTTCTTGGACCAGAATCAGCACCTGGGCCTTTCTATTGAGCAGTGTCGTGGGCTTGTTGTTTCTGTGGCCGATTCTATCAAGCGTTCCAGGACTGAGCAGTTCAGTTGGGCAACTAGGGACAAAAAGAAGAGGTCAGGTATTTAACACTCCCAATGTGAAGATGAAAAAGGAGTGGATTTTTCTGACTGCTAATATTACTACTTGGTCTAGCTTCGAGCGGGTGCAGGAGTGTAAGGAGCGCTTCGATTGCATCGGAGTGCAGGAGACACACCTAACTCGCTCGCAGTGTGATTCGCATGAAGGTCAACTTCGGAGGTCGGGGTACTCGGCCAGTCTGTCTCCTGGGGCCTTAAAAAGCACTGGGGGCCTCGCTGGTGGGCTCGCTACTCTGGTTGCCAAGCACATAGGCCTCTCGGGCGTCCAGGGCTTCGACACGGTTCTATGGCCTGGCAGGGCCACGGCACACCATGTTGGAGGATGTGTTCGAGGAGGTTTCGTTTTTGTCAACATTTACTTGCAGCATTCTTCTGGTCTGGGGGCGTTCAATTGGAGCATTTTGTCCAAGGTCGGAAGTTTTCTGAAGCAGGTGGGGCTCCCCTTCGTCGTCGCCGCAGATTGGCAGATCGAGCCAGCTCAGTTGCAATCGAGTGGCTGGCCTGCAGCTGTCGACGCTCGAGTTTTTTACCCTGATCGTGGTACGTGCCGTCCAGCGAATAGCACCATAGACTATTTTGTGGTTAGTTTCTCGCTCGCTCGAGAATGCGTTGTGTCTGTTCGTACTGATATTGCCACTGCGCCGCATTATCCAGTTGAATTGCGATTCAAGGCGCTGCCAGCAGATGCTACCGTCCAAGTGGTACAGGTTCCTCGGCGGTTTCCTGCTGCTGTGCCTCTAGGTTGTGCGCTTCCTCCTGACACAGATCGGTGGAATCTTCTTAGTATGCAGGTCGACGAGTGTGACTCCGTTGACGCCAGTTGGAAGCTTTTCATCAGAGCGTGTGAGGATGAGTGGCTTACTATCTTTCAGGTGGCTCCAGAGGACTCTCACAAGTATCTTGGGCGCTCAGTGGACCTCAAAGTTACCAGCAAAACCCTCAGGCGCCCTGGGCCTCCAAGGTTTCCCCGAGTCTCTCAAGTTGGAGTCTGGTGGAAGAAGGCGTCAGCAGCTCTTGAGGACCTCCTGGAGCCGCGTTCGTTTAAGGTATGGAGCGACTCGGTCAATCGTCTGGAGTCGCTTTCTCGTTCGCATTTTCTGCCTGATGCTGAGCTGTATTGGGCTTGGTCAGGGCGCCTTGTGCAAGCACGGCTTTTTCCTGCGCCAGTGGTGAAAGTACTTCTCCATTGGGCTCGTGCTGCTGCCGATGCTGAAGTCAAGAGGGCTGCCAAGCAAAAAGAGACAGACTGGAAGCATTGGATTGACAAGCATTCTGAAAATGGGGCGTCAGCGTTGTACTCGTACTCTTCGTTACCTACGGCTTGGCAGCCCTCTTGCATGGAGCATAGTACTCATAGGCCTGCCACCTCTCGTGAGGAGATGCAGGCGTTGCAACGCGAATGGGAAGGATGGTGGCGAGCTTCCGCTGCTCATCCTGAACTCGTCTGGCCTTCGTCGCTCGGAGAACCTCCTCCTCCTCCTACCGTGGATCAGCTGAAGGTGGTGTTAAAGACTTTCAAGGCCTCCACGGGGACTGGGTTCGATCAGGTTCCTCCTAGGCATTTTCTATTGTTACCTGATGAAGCGCTTCAGATACTATGTGATATTATTGGGTCTATTGAAAGCAACCTAGAGTGGCCTAGATCCTGGATTCGGGTGGTCTTCATCTTGAAGCGTCTTGGCGGGGTTCGGCCTCTTGGGCTCCTTCATGTTCTCTGTAGGATCCAACGCAGGCTCCGAAGGCCTCTGGTCCACGTTTGGCAGAAGAAGAATTTCCAGAGTTTCTGGTGGTCTGTTAAAGGGCGTTCCTCGGAGAAGTGTGTATGGATTTCTAGTGCCTGGTCTGAGTATTCAACTGTAAGAGGTATGTCCACTGCAACCATTTTGCTCGATCTCAAGAAAGCTTTTGAGTTCGTCAAGCATCATCACTTGATTCAGGCCGCCATCGAGAGCGAGCTTCCGCTATGGATGCTGAAGCTCTTGATTTCTATGTATCGTATGCCTCGCACGCTGGACATGCAGGGCGTGGTCAGTGATCTCATCCACGTCGAGCAGACCATCGTGCCAGGCTGTCACTTCGCCACGGTCATGTTGCAGCTTCTGCTCCTGGGGCCGCTGCGTCAGGTGCAGAATTCCTTCAGGTGTGTCATGCTCAGCATTAATACTGATGACTTCGGGCTGCAGAGGCATGGTTCACCGTCTCGTGTCGTTCGTGATCTCAGTGGGGCTTCCAAGTTGTTGTTGAAGTTGCTAACTAAGATTCAGATGAAGGTTGCTGTTGAAAAGAGTCGGGCTTTGTCTAACACCATCGTCGTGCGCAGAGCCCTTGTGAGCAAGCTGAAGTCATTGGGCGTTACTGATACCAATACTGAGCGCAACCTTGGAGTGGATTTTGCTGCTGGCCGAGTTCGCGGCAAACCGGTGGTCAAGCAGCGCCTGGCTACAGTTTCTGCGAGAAGGGCTCGCATGTCTACGCTGAAGGCTGGGCGTCCCAGGCGCAAGACGCTTGGCACTATGTCCAGAGCGGCCTTGGAAGGTGCAGTTACTTATGGCACGGCTGTTCTTGGTCTCAACAATGGTGAGCTCAATCAGTTACGCTCTCTTGCTGGGAAGCTTCAAGATCATCATCCTGATGGGCGCTCCAGGACTCTTGCTCTCATGATTGCCCCGTCGCGCTGCTTGGACCCGATTTTCAGGGCCACATGGCTCCCAGTTAAGTTTTTGTTGCAAGCTTTTTGGGAAGAG
>CAUYUJ010015163.1:221372-236372 GCA_963575745.1 Prorocentrum cordatum
CCTCCTTCGCTACCATGAGGGAATCCTGGCTGCTGCTGTCATCACCCCCACGACCATCCGCTTCGCACCCCCCTCCCAGGATGGCGAGGGGATGTCGCCTTCGAGTCCCTCTGGTTGGATGTCCCCCTCGGCTCCTTCGGCGGGACTGCGCTCGAGCAAATGGGAAGATGGTACAAGGAAAATTCTGAAACATTTGGAAAACCTGTGATTCATAGTACTTCCATGTGTTCTACCATAAAAACGCTGACCGTCACAGTTGTTCCTCAGCTTTTGCTAGTCTCCCTGTGACAACACAAATTCTAATCGCAAGAACGGCGGGTCCTTCCAGGGGGGCCTTGGGCTCCGCGTCCGATCCCCAAGTTGAAGATTTCGGCGTGGAGTCCCCTGGCAGACCTCGGGGTGCGGAACCCTAGGGCCCCGCCCCCGCCGCCGACGACCGCCGCCTTCTTTTGCGGCGGGGCCCGGGAGTTTGCTAACCCCGAAGATCGAAAATGTTGTGTCGGTTCGCCTTAGTAGAGGACGGAACATCTCGAACTCCAGGGGTGGCAGTTTGCGTACCCCGAGGTTCAAATTTTGTGGCCCCGGGGGGGCCCAGGGTGCTGAACCCCGAGACCCCTAAACTTTGGGGCTCGAAGCCCAGGGCGCTGCCGAAAGAAGAAGACAGCGGCCGTCGGCGGAGAGAGCCAGGCACGGGGGTTCCGAATCCCGGAGTTCACGGTTCCACGCTGCGGCCCTGACCTGTGGGGTTCGGAACACTGGGCCCCCGGGGGCCACAAAATTTGAACCTCGGGGTACGCAAACTGCCACCCCCGGAGTGTACTAAAGCGAACTGACACAGAAATTGTCAGATTTTCGGGGTTGGTGAACTGCCAACCCCGAAGGTGCGGCGCCGACGACGACCGCGGCGGTTTTTTGTGGCGGGGCCCTGGGGTTCCGCACTCGGCTTCAGCGTGAAGCCCTGAACTTCGGGACTCGGAACTCCAGGGCCCCGCCTCTGCCGCCTACAACGACCGCTGTCTCCTGTCGCGACGCAGCTTCAGAGCCAAGCCGCAAAAGAACACTGCCCAAGGGCGCTGGAGATAGGGCGAACTGGGATCCAGTTCGCAATTCTTCGTGCCCGTAGGGGTCCAAAAGCGCCGAGGATGGGCATCGCACGGTGCGAAGGATGGTGCTGGCCGGTCTTCGTCGTCGTCGTCGGCGGCGGAGGGTCGGCGTCGTCGTCGCGCCCCCGGTGAAGAGAACGGGCCCGCTCTTGAGCCACGCTTGGCGCCCCCCGTGGAGAGGATGAGCCCGAGGCGTTCGCCTCCTTATCGCCTGCAGTTTGCCACGGCGAGCCCGTTGTTTCGCCAAAGGTGGGCGAGAACTGGCTCTCCTCGCCTCGCTCTTGCCTCGTTCTCGCCCCCCTCCTCCCCCTCCTCCTCCTCCTCCTCCTCCTCCTCCTGCTCCTGCTCCTCCTCCTCCTCCTCCTCCTCCTCCTCCTCCTCCTCCTCCTCCTCCTCCTCGTCCTCGTCCTCGTCCTCGTCCTCGTCCTCCTCCTCCTCTTGTAGTGTTCGGTGTCGGACGATACGGACGGCGCGCCATATCCCTACAAGCCCATCAAGAAAGGATTACGCACGACGCACGAGGCGAGCTACCTGGATAAAAAAATCGGAGGCACGCAGTGAAACGAGGCGGGGGGAATCCGAGTCCATCAGACCGCAGCTTCGGATCAACCTGACCCTGGCTTTCAAGATTGCACCGTTTGGGGAACTGCAGCAATGTTGCTTTCAGGGGCGTTTGTCCTTGCATGGGCAATCCATTTCCGTGTCCCCCTCCCTCGTACACCCCTGCATCATGGGTCGGTCGGGGGGTCGGTCGCAGTTTGGTCGCAGGCGGATCGCGGGCAGGTCGCGGGGCGGATCGCGGCTGGGTCGCGGTTGGGCCGCGGACGCGTGGCGGCCGGATCGCGCGATTGTAGGTCAGCTTCGATATCCCTGGGCCCTCCAGGGCTCGGGCAGGGGGCAGTGGGGGGTGAAAGGGGGGCGAAGACACTGGCCCCAAAGGGGCCCTTTCAGGCCCCCTTGGGCCCCTGCGGGCTCCAAAAAGGGCACCAAAAGGGAACCTAAAGAGCCCCTTTGGGGCCCTCTTCTTCACCCCCATATATGTCATCCGAAGGAGAGGAGGAGGAGGAGGAGGAGGAGGAGGAGGAGGAGGAGGAGGAGGAGGAGGAGGAGGAGGAGGAGGAGGAGCGCAGCGCCAAGTCCCACTGCCAACTTCACCAACCTCGGTTTTTTGCGAAGTCATTACGGCCAGTGCCGCCGACCCTGAAGACGACGAAGATGAAAACGAGCGGGGGGGGTAGGAAGCGGAGGAGGAGAAGGAGGAGGAGGAGGAGAAGGAGTGTAGGCACCGGCTCACCCATTGGTGAGCGTTTTCTTATTCGGCGTTTCGACATTGGGCGGAAGGGGGGGAAGGGGGGCGGTGTCTGGCTCTGGACCTCTGCTTCGTGCGGCTGTTTGCGACAGTGCGCCTTACGAGGGGAGACTCCACCTGCTCGAAACAGGGGCCATAAACAGCCAAGATCTACTCCATGGGGGGGGCGAGGGCCCGCGCCGATCGGCAAAATAACGAATCAAAAAAACTATCACCTTTCTTGTGGAATTCTGATCAAGAGCACTATTCCACGTACGTGCTCGTCTTCGGCGTTTGAGGGCGCAGGGCAATGTCGGATCACTCTGGGCCTCCGAAGTATTTCGGGCCCGCCCCGGGGACTCGGAAGACCCGAAAGGCCTCCAAAACGGCGTCATCAAAGAGGGCCCAAGACAGCCCCACACGAATTATGGTGACAGCAAGAGCGAGCAAGAGAAAGACAAACAGCGAGCGAGCATGGTGACAGAAAGAGCGAGAGCGAGAAAAGGAGGAACACCGATGAACAAGAGGAGCAAAAGCGTTGGGCAAAAGAGGGGGGTAGGCGATGACGTCGACTGAAATGAGGGGCGGGACGGGGAGGCCGAGGGGGGGGGCGAAGAGGATAGCGCAGCGCGAGTAGCACGACCGATGGCACAGCGATCTTACGAGGTGGCTTACGCGGGCCGCCCGCGCGGCACACCACATTTGAAGCAAGGGCGCTTGCGCGCGACCATACGTGGGCAGCTTACGTGCCAATTTCGACGCAGGCGACCTCGTCTTTTTGAGTCGTTCAACTGTTGTGTTCTTTCCCGCCCCCCCCAAACCTGACCGGACAAGAACGGGAAGCGTCGCTTTAGTCCACCAAGCATGTGGAATATGCTCTGTTGTTGTTACGCCGCGAAGGTATGCCGTGGCGCGCGTGTCGGCGTGCTTGCGGGGTGTGTTGTGCTGTGTTCCTGTGTGCTCTGCCGTGCTCCTGTTCTGCCGTGCTTGTGTTCTGCCGTGCCTCTCTGTGCTCTGTGTGTTCTGCCGTGCTCCTGTATTCTGCCGTGCGGATCGTCGCGGTGGTCGTTTTGGCGGAGCTTCTGGGCGCGCACGGCAGAAAAAGACCAGAAGCACGGCAGAATAGGCCCGAAGAGCGAAGGAGCACGGCAGAGAAAGACCAGGATCACAGCAGAACAGACCCCAAGAGCAAAGGAGTACGGCAGAATAAACCCCAAAAGCGAAGGAGCACGGCAGAAAAAGACCAGGAACACGGTAGAATAGGCCCCAAGAGCAAAAGGTACGGCAGAATAGACCCCAAAAGCAAAGGAGCAGGCAGAAGAAGACCAGGATCACGGCAAAATAGGCCCCAAGAGCTAAGGAGCACGGAAGAAAAAGACCAGGAGCACGGCAGAATAGACCCCAGGAGCTAAAGAGCAGGGATGAATATGCCCCAAGTGCGAAGGAGCACGGCAGAGAAAGGCCAGGAGCACAGCAGAATACACCCCAAAAGCCAAGGAGCACGGCAGAAAGTACCAGAATAAGCCCCAAGAGCGAAGGAGCACGGTAGAAAAAGACCAGGAGCACGGTAGAATAGACCCCAAGCGCTAAGAAGCACGGCAGAATAGGCCCCAAGAGCGAAGGAGCTAACCAGAAGAAGACCAGGAACCTGGCAGAAAGACTAGATATCTCGTCATTTTCGGCAGACTCCAGGGCGCTGTTGGAGCCATTTTGGGCTCCTTTGGGGGCTCTCATCTCTTCGTCTTGAAGCACTTCGAAAACGATGTGGAGGCGATGTTGCGAACATCTCCTTTGTTGAGGATGTCCCCAGCGAAATTAACAATTTCTGCTGTGCTCCTTTGTTCGGTCTGCCGCGCCCCTCCCGATTTCCTGAGGATGTCCCGAGCGAAATCGCAATGCTTTATATGAGAAGTGGTAAAACAGCTTTTCTAACAAATACTTTGTTCGAGGACGTCTCGGGCGAAACGCTAATTCTCATGCACAGCAAAATCCTTGACATTGTTCGACATCCCGATGTCTTGTTTACAGAAAACGTCTTAAACGATAGCCTCCAACACCTCCATATTCGGAGAATGTCTCGAGCGATATCGCTGCTTGTGGGAATCCGCCAACGAAAAATTCGGTGCAGCGCCGAACCCCATATAATCCACCAAACATGTGGAACATGATATGTTGTTGTTATGCCGCGCAAGCATGCCGTGGCGCGCGTGTCGGCGTGCGTGCGGGGTGTGTTGTGCTGTGCTCCTGTATGTTCTGCCGTGCTCCTGTTATGCCGTGCTTCTATGTTCTGCCTTGCCTCTGTGTGCTCTGTGTGTTCTGCCGTGTTCCTGTATCTGCCGTGCGGATCGTCGCGGTGGTCGGTTTGGCAGAGCTTCTGGGCGCACACGGCAGAAAAAGATGAGGAGCACGGCAGAATAGGCCCCAAGAGCGAAGGAGCATGGCAGAGAGAAACAAGGAACACGACAGAATAGACCCCAAGAGCAAATGAGTACGGCAGAATACACCCAAAAAGCTAAGGAGCACGGCAGAAAATGACCAGGAGCACGGCAGAATAGACCTCAAGAGCTAAGGGGCATGCAGAAGAAGACCAGGAGCACGGCAGATTAGGCCACAAGAGCGAAGGAGCACGGCAGAAAAAGACCAGGGGCACGGCAGAATAGACCCCAGGAGCTAAGGAGCAAGGCTGGATATGCCTCAAGTGCGAAGGAGTACGGCAGAGAAAGACCAGGAGCACGGCAGGATAGACCCCAAAAGCTAAGGAGCACGGCAGAGAATGACCAGGAGCACGGCAGAATAGGCCCCAAGAGCGAAGGAGCACGACAGAAAAAAACAGAAGCACGCCAGAGTAGACCCCGAGAGCTGAAGGAGTGCGGGAAAATAGACCCCAAGAGTGAAGGAGCAAACCAGAGAAAGACGAGGAGCACAGCAGAATAGAACCCAAGAGACAAGGAACACGGCAGAATATGCCCCAAGTGCGAAGGAGCACGGCAGAAAAAAAGCAGGAGCACGGCAGACAAAGACCAGGAGCACAGCAGAATAGGCCCTATGAGCGAAGGAGCACGTCGTACACAAACCAGGAGCATGGCAGAATGGAGTCCAAGTGCTGCCGAGCACGGCAGAAAAAGACCAGGAGCACGGCAGAATAGACCCCAAGAGCTAAGGAGCACGGCATAATAGGCCCCAAGAGCGAAAAAGACGCCAGAAAAAGACCAGGAGGACGGCAGAAGATGCCCCAAGAGCTAAGGACGACGGCAGAAAAGACCGAAACACAGCAGAAACGGCCCGAGGAGCCAAGGAGTACGACAGAAAAGACCAGGAGCACGGCAGAATAGGCCCGAAGAGCGAAGGGGCAAACCAGAAAAAGATGAGGAGCACGGCAGAATAGGCCCGAAGAGACAAGGAGCACGGCAGAAGATGCGAAGAAGCACGGCAGAAAATGACCAGGAGTACGGCAGAATAGACCCCCAGAGCTCAGGGGCACGGCAGAAGAAGACCAGGACCGCGGCAGAATAGACCCCAGAGCTAAGGAGCACGGCAGAAAAAGACCAGGAGCACGGCAGAATAGGCCCCATGAGCGAAGGAGCACGGCAGAAACAAAAACAAAGAGCACGGCAGAATAAACCCCAAGAGCTGAGGAGCACGGCAGAAGAGGCCCCAAGAGCGAAGGAGCATCACTGAAAAAAAAAAAAACAGGAGCACGGCAGAATAGACCCCAAGAGCTGAGGAGCACGGCAGAATAGGCGCCAGGAAAGAAGGAGCATTGCAAAACACGACCAGTGACCAGGAGCACGGCAGAATAGACCGCGAGAGCTAAGGAGCACGGCAAGATAGATGCAAGAATACAGCATAATACGCCCCAAGGACCCAAGGAAGGAGGAGTATGCAAGAAAAACACAAGGAGCACGGCAGAATAAACCCCGAAAGCGAAGGAGCACGGCAGAATGTGCCCCAAGAGCTAAGGAGCACGGCAGAAAACGACCAGGAGCACGGCATCATAAGCCACAAGAACAAAGGATTGTGACAGAAACTGGCCAGGAGCATGGCAGAATAGGCTAGAAGAGCGAAGGGGCACGGCACAAAAAAACAAGGAGCATTTCAGAATAGACCCAAAGAACGAAAGAGCACGGCAGAATAGACGTCAAGAGCGAAGGAGCACTTTTTTCGCCGGCCATGCTCCGCCAAATTTGTGTTGAGGATGTATGCAGCGAGAGCGCGATTTTAAACATGAGAGGTATTGAAACCGCAACTCCAAGACATCATTTTTGTTAGGATGTCTCAGGCGAGACGCTAGTTTTTGAACATCTGTCGAATTCGCGGGTTCCCATGTTTAAGGGATGTCTCAGGCGAAACGTTCATATTTGATGAAATCGATGTTGTGAACATGTCATTTTTGTAAGGATGTCTCAGGCGAAATCGCCAGTTTAAATCGTCTCGAGGGCGCTCCTGGGGGTCAAATTTGGGCTTGTTTGGGGCCTTGGGGGGCCTTCTTGATGCCTTACAAAACCGTTACAGTCCGATGTTACACACATTCATTTTTTCAGGATGTCCCTAGCGAAATCGTCATTTTTAGATGACTGGCTTAAACCATCTAGAAGCCTTTTCAGGAGCGATCCCCAGACGATGTTAAAACAGCAGTTTTCAAAACGATGGTGTTCGATTTGTTATTTTTTTGAAGATGTCCCTAGCGAAATCACTATTTTCAGCAACCTTAAGGGCGCTCTTGGGGCCATGTTGTGGCCTTCTGTTGCTTCCTGATGCCCTCCTAAAATCATTACGATGCGATGTCGCACGCATCAATGGTTTGAGGATGTCCCTAGCGAAATCGACATTTTTTGAAGGCTGCCTTGGGCCGTCTGGAAGCCTTTTCAGAAGCAAAGTCAAAACTATGTAAGAACAACAGTTTTCAAGTCGATGCTGGTGTATGTTTTCATTTTTTGAGGATGTCCCTAGCGAAATCGCTATTTTCGGAAGTCCCCCAATCGTTCTGACAGCCATCTTGACGTGCTTGTTGGCCTCTCATTTCCTCATCTTGAGGCACTTCGAGAACGATACCAAGACGACGTTAAGGACATCTCATTTTGTTGAGGACGTCCCTAGCGAAATGCAAATTTTCTGCCGTGCTCTTCGATCTGGTCCGCCGTGCTGCCGCTCGTTTTCTGAGGATGTCCCTAGCGAAATCGCAATTTTTAACATAAGAGATAGTTAAAGACTTCAGTCGTCATCTCATTTGTTCGAGGATGTCCCGAGCGAAACGCAAATTTTCACAGACGGCGACATTTCGCTGTCATCAACTGTTCGAGGATGTCTCGAGCGAAACGCTTGTTTTTGTTAAACGCGATGTCGCGAAGATCTCATTGTTGTGAGGATGTCTCACGTAAAATCGCCATCCCGAGGAATCCGCTAAGCCTGGTACACCGTGCGCCCCGCCACCCCCTATAGTTAAGAGATCTCTCACTGATATGAGGAGGATTCAGCCAAAACGTCCAGCTCGCTTCTCGTTCCTCGAAGACGCTTCCCGTCATCCGCCGACCCTGTCGGCGTGAGGAATGCGTTGTCCGTCGTGGTTGTTGCCCTCGTACGTACTCGTCGTCTTCTTTTCTGAGTCCGTCGCCGCTCCCCCCTCTTTCCCTGGGCCCTCGTCCTCAAGCGCGCCAGCCAAAGCGAAATGAAGCAACCCAGCCAAAGCGAAAATAACAACGTTGTTATTGAGTCGAAGGGAAGCCCCTTCCCTTTGATCCCTTCCCCGCAACAGGAGGGGAGGGTCCCGGGGGGGGTCCCAGGGGGGGGAGGGTCCCGGGTCAAAATACCATCCCACGTTTGCGGCTTTTACAGAAGGGGCCCTCTGTAGATGCGCTGGAGGAGGCGGGGGTCGCCACGACGGAACTGCAAGAACGCCCCTAGACGGCCCAAGTCCCACAAGACAGCCCAAGAACGCCTAAGGACGACCAAAGGAGGCCCTCAGACGGGTCAGAAGAGCCCCACAAGGACTCTCAATAATGCCCAGAGAGGCCATTTTCATTAATTATCGGAAAGGTTTTGTCCCCGCCCTCTCCCTCCCATTTCCGTCGAGAGCCGAGGCCTCCTGAATTGGTTGCCCCTACTCGCTTCCTCTCGCTGTTCCCCCACTCCTCCTCCTCCTCCTCCTCCTCCTCCTCCTCCTCGGTCCTCGGTCCTCGGTCCTCCTCCTCCTCCTCCTCCTCCTCCTCCGCCTCCTCCTCCTCCTCCTCCTCCTCCTCCTCCTCCTCCTCCTCCTCCTCCTCCTCCTCCTCCTCCTCCTCCTCCTCCTCCTAGCCGTTCTGGCTCGGGAATTTGGCCCTGAGCTTGCAAGCGCGCACTTCACAGCGGCTCGTGCTTGCGAGCCAACTGGCGCAGAGACGAGCTCGGTTGGCCCATGGCATCGCGTCGATATGCGCCTGGGGTCCGAGCCTCAACGACAGCACAGTGGGAATGCACGGACAAGTGTGGTGGATGCCCGAACTACATCAGCAGGGCGGAGTTCAGAGCGTGTGGGGCTAAGGCGCCGCCCAGCATTCTCGCCGCCCTCAAAACGTGCCAGCCTCTCAGCCTCGGCACAGCGCCGTGGCGCGATGGAGGAGGAGGCGCCGCGGGGGCCGTCAAGCCCCAAGGTAAGGCCAAGGCCAAGCCGAAGGGTCGTGCCCGCGGTGCCCAGTGGGCCACCAAGGACTGGCAATCACACTTCGGCTACAAGGGAGCTGAAGGCACCGGTGGGGAGGCGAAGGCCGTCGTCGACCTCAGCGTCGCCGAGCTGCTGGAAGCCACCAACAAGGCGCTGGTGGCGGCTGGCGAGACGGCCCAACCGAGGGCCAGCCCTCCGTGGTGGCACCAGCAACACCCAAGCAGGAGGTGGTCGACATCGCATCGAGGCCGCTGGCCCAGGTGCTCCAGAAGAAGTCGGACAAGAGCAAGCAGGTGGTGAAGGCCAAGGCACGCGTGGCGGAGCGGGCCCAGGAGCTGGCGGCTGCGCAAGAGGCCAACGACGCGGAGCTGCGCCAGCTCCGTGAGCACGAGGCCAAGCTGGCAGAGCTGGAGGCGATCGAGGAGACCAAATGTGCAGAGGCTGCCGCGGGCACAAAGGGGGACACGGTCGCTCTCCTTGACCAGCTGGCGCAGCCCCTCGACGCCCTCGGCCAGCACGAGGACATGCAGGATGGCAAGGCGAGCCTCGCGGACGCCCGCGCCGTCGCCGCCAAGACCAAGGAGAAGCTCCCGGTCGCAGAGCGGGCTGCAGCTGCAGCCGAGGAAGCCCCCAGCAATGGTGGTGCTCCTGCTGCTGACGGCCCCGGGGCCCCTGCAGGCGGTGGCGCAGCCAACGGAGGCATGGGCGTGCAGGTGCCTGACTTTGAGGTGGACCAGGACCTCGCCGACCAGGTGGCCGCTGAGGTGGAGAAGCTGGGGGGCCCCCGTCCAGCCATCGACCTGGACAAGCCTGAGGACGTCGACAAGCTCAGGCGGGTGGCCCCCAAGCTCCTGGATGCACAGGCACCGGCAGCCAAACGGCAGCGTGTTTGACCATGGACAGGAAGGCCTGCGTCAAGGTGAAGCCGTAGGCATGGCTGACCTCGGGCAGTTCTCGGGGTCCAACACGCACGACTTGGAGTGACCTGAGCCGGGGCACCACGCCCCTGCAAGCCGCCCAGACAGGTGCTTCTCCTCCGACATGGAGAAACGTGAAGCACTCAAGTTTACCACCCCTCAGGCCAGAAAAGCCAACAAAGAGGGCAATGGCACGTGGAGACCGCAGGTGGGGTCAAGTCCTCCGGCCTCCGCGTCGAGCGGCGCACTCACTGCCCCTGAGAAGCTGGAGACCCGCTCGCAGACGAAACCCGCGCAGGGCTTGGGTTCACTCGAGACCCTGGACCCACGTGAGGGACCCTGCGAGCGGGGATCGGCGGAGGGATGGCAGAAGTCGCCACATGAAGGCAGGCCTAGTGCTCAAGATGCTGCTGTGGGTCGCGAACCTGCTGGAGATGGCGCGAGGCCGCCTTCGGAGGAGTCGCGCACGAGAGGCAGGCCCAGCAGGACCGCGTCCGCTTCGGCGGAGGTCGCGGGGAAGCTGGGGCCCCAGGTTTGCGGCGGAGCTGGGCCTCGGCGAGGTGGGCTGGAGACCCGGGCTCGGCGACCTCTCATTGGTGTGTCGAGTGCTAGCGCAGCTCGAGGTGCAGGAGCCCCCCCTGCCCCTAGTGATGGCGGTCAGCAGTGCATCGCTGCTGACAAGGAGCCCGACAAGCTTACGTTAGTTTCGGCGAATACCAACTCGTGGGCCAGCGGTCAGGCCTTCTTGGAGTGGAGCAGGGACAAGAAGCTGACGTTCGACGTCGTCGGCTTGCAGGAGCACCGCATCAAGCATGGCGCCAAGCTGAAGTCGGCGGCGACCTGGGCTCGGCGCGCTGGCTTCGAGCTCTTCGGAGGTCTGGCCCAGGACACGAGCCCAGGGCCCCTGGACAGCTCTGGAAGCGCGGCAGTCCTCACGGCGATGGCGGCGGCCAGCGTGGACAAGCCCAACTAGCGCAGTGTGCTGGGCCCCCATCGGGCGCGAGCCGCGAAGCTCAACACGGGCCTGGGCTTCCCGATCGTCTTCGTCTCGGCCTACATGGTGGACAGCATCGGGGCCACAGGCGACAACATTGCGCTGCTTGAGGCCCTGCACTCTTGGGTTGGAGGCCTTTAGTGGCCTTGGGTCATCCTGGCGGACTGGAACATCGAGCCCGACGACTTGGCCAGCTGGGCCAAGCAGGCCTCAGGAGTGCTCGCGCGCCTCTGGAGTCCAACTTGCGGCGGCGCGCGCGAGCACGACTGCGCCGTAGTGTCTGAGGCACTGGCTAGTCGTGTTAGCGAGGCCAAGGTGCTGAGCGACGCCCCGATCTCGCCGCGCTCGCCGACCACCATTAAGCTGAAGGGCCTACGCCAGAGGGCCACGGTAACCAAGGCGGTCTACCCCAGTCGGAACCCGCTGGCCCTGCCACCTCCCGCGCAGGCAGCGCCGCCTGAGCTCGCAGATAACGAATGGCCGTGGTGCCTGGGGGCTGGACCTATTGACGCGGAGGAAGCCTCCAAGTTCTGGCACGCCCTGGTAGAGGACTACCTTGACAGGCTCCACCAGCTGGAAGTTCACAAGCGTAACAGAGTGGCCAGAGGCAGAGGCCTGCAGATGGAGACAATTCCTCTGGTCCAGGAGCGGGAGGACACGCTGAAAGAGACGACCAGCGCAGAGTACCGCAAGTGGGCAGGCCTGCTAGCGGCCTGCAGAAAGGCGGCCGCTCTTCGACGACACGAGCTCGTCAACGGTTGGGGCAGGCACTACCGCTTCGAGCGCCAGGTCCGCTTGGTGCGTGCGTTCGCGCTCGACAAGGCGGAGTGATCGACCTCTGGGCCGCTTGCTGTCTGGGACCAGCATGCCATTGCGCAAGCGTTCCAGAAGCTGGACTCGCATGATTACCACACCCTCCTGGTCGACCCCCACGACCACGTAGCCTCCATCCAGAGGAGGGACAAGGCCAAGCGCAGTAAGGAGTGGAGAGAGCGGGCGCAGGAGGCTGCCACCAAGTCAGGAAGCCAGAAGGCAGATCGCTTCATCAAGGACGGCAGCCTGATCCCGTCGACGGCGATAGCACATGAGGATGACGAGAGCGACCCTGGCCTCCCAGTGGCAGGTGATGCCGCCATGACGGTGCTGATGAAGGAGTGGGGGGATCGATGGCGCACCCTGGCAGGGAAGGGAACTCTGACACGCAGCTCTGGGCGCGCGGCGAAGATGGCGCCTGGCATGACCTCCCGCCCATCACCATGGACGCCCTGGACTACGCGCTGGCCTCTTTTGGGGAGGGCACAGGCCTTGGGCGGGACCGCCTGCACCCACGGCAGCTTCGGTGGCTGCCGCGCCACTACCGCCAGGCCTTCCTGGACATCGTGGAAGCCTGGGAGAAGCAGCCGACGCGCTGCTCGCCGCGGATGCTGCCGGTGGTCTTCCTGCCGAAGCCCCCGCCTGGAAGAGTGCGGCCCATGATCCTAGCCGGCCTCTGGACTCGTGCCTGGTCGAAGTTGCGCCAGCCTATACTTGCAGCTTGGGAGCTCAGGATCGACCAGTCCATCCACTGGGGCACCTCCAACCGCCCCTGCGACAAGGCCGGTCTCGTGCACAAAATGGTGACCGCCTTCGCGAGGAAGACAGGCATGGCGCCCAGCGCCCGGGCGATCGATCTCACGACGTATTACGAGATGATCATCCTCGACGAGCTCTACAAAGGCGGTTGCGACGGAGTTCTCCATGGCGCTGCTTCGGGCCCGCTGCTCGAGCTACCGCCCCCCGCGCAAGGCGATGCTGGGCAAGGGGGTCGGGCCCGCAATCGAGGCCAGCGGCGCCACGGCTGCCGGCTGCTCGTGCGCGGTTGGAGTCGCCAAGCTGCTAACCTACACCCTGCTGCGCAGCATCGTCAGCAGGTGCCCGCTGGTGCGGGCCCAGAGCCTGGTGGACGACTGCCTCCTCCAGGCAGTTGGCACGGCTCGCCTGGTCGGGCGCCAGCTGCCCCAAGCAGCCCACGACCTCTTCGAGGGGCTCCAGCAGAGGCGCCTCAAGATCAGCTAGGGCAAGACGGGGTGGATGGCCACAGATGCGGAGCTGGCCCAGGAGCTGGACCGCCACTGGTCTGACCTTAACCTGGCCAGGACATCTGGCATGAGATGCCTCGGTGGCGACGGCAACGACGGCAGCAGAAGGCGAGTGCCAGAGCAGGACAAGGGGCTGGGGCCCGAGCCAAGAAGTCAGCAGGCAGGATCGAGCTGCTGCAAGCCGCGGGGGCCAGGACGTGCCACATCTTCCGTGGCGCACCATGCGCCACGGCTCGCTGGGGCTCGGCGGTCACTGGCATCGCGGACAGCAAGCTGAACGGGTTGAGGGTGCCCGCACTCAGAGCCGAGGGCAGGCTGGCCCCTGGCACTTGCCTGACCTGCAGGGTGCGAACCATGCCGCGGGCAGTGGTCAGGGACCCATTCGCGGTCAATGCTGTGGCAGTGGCCAAGGCGTGGTCCATCGGAGTTCGCGACGGGCTCCCCCAGCAGGACGTTGCCAAGAGTGGTTCACGCTGGCGCCGCGCAGCTGCTGGACGTCGACAAGCCGTGGAACAGGTGCACTGACCCAGGCCAGGCCGCTGTGCATAGCCTCGCCAGAGCTGGTTGCCAATTAGCTCGGCACAATTTGCTGCTCGATCATCACCAGCGCGAGATCGACCTCGATGTTTTCTCGCCCGGTGCTGTCTGCCAGGCGGGACGTGCCTCTGCCTGCGCCGCCTCTGGCGCCACGGCTCTGAGAAGACTTGGGAGCCCTTGGGTTTCGGAGGTCCACTGGGGGCCAGTTGTTCCGGCGTTGGCTAGGACCTCAGAGCACTGGACCAAGAGGCATGTCAACGCCTTCAGGTCTATCAACTGCGGGGCCCACTGGAGCCAAAGCAGGCTTCACGCGAAAGGGAGAGCCACCCACCCGTTCTGCGTGAAATGCGTGGCCCTTGGGACCCTCTGGCACCGATGTTTCGATTGCCCTAGCACGGAGTTTCTCAGGAGAGATTTCTGTCCGCCCGAGCTGCTCAAGGCGGCTCGCACTGCCATGAGCGAGGGCGAGGAGTGCGGTCAATAGTTTGCCAGGGGCCTTGTGCCCTCACCGTCGCATGTCTTCCAAGATTGTGATATCACCGAGGAGGATCACATCCGCTTCGTGGGGCGTATGCCTGGGTGGCTCTTCGAGGGAGAGGTGTTTGTAGACGGATCCTGGTTGTTACCCAGCACGGCGGCCTATGTCGCGCTGGATGGGCCGTCATCAGCTGCAACGATGATGGCTCGTTCAGGTGTGGAATGTACGGTGCTGTCCCCTTGGCATGTTCTTTGACGCAGTCCTTAGGAACGCGGAAGATTATGCGTTCCACATGCTGTCGCGTTTCTCGGTCGACCCTTCTAGCGACGGAACCCTGACAGTCTTCTCGGATTGCACTGGGGCCCATTGGCTGTGCGAGGAACGGGTCGAAAGCGCTGAGCCTCATGAACCCCAACAGGCGTGTTTGGGAAAGCTGGTGGCTGAAGCACGGTGAAAATGCGAGCGTGAGAAAAGTCAAAGCCCATTCGTCGGCAACACAAGATACCTCGTTCTTTGACACGTGGCGCAGACTTGGCAACTGTCTCGCCGACCGATGGGCGAAAAAGGGGGCCCTGCTCTGGAAGGTCCCCCCCAGAGGGTCCTCTTCACGGAAGCCTGAAAAGATATTGTTGTCAAACTTGTTAGATGGATTGGACATGTGCACGCGTGGTTTGGAGACCACGAGGCCGGGGACACTGAGGGAGTGGTCGGCACCTCGGACGTCGTCCTAGACCTAGATTATGCCACCGACCATCGCGATGCTGTGGTCCTCGACGAGGCCCTCCGTACCCGCGAGATGCTGGACTGGAGGCTCGCCGTCCCCGCCCCGCCGCCGCCCGAGCCCGAGCCCGAGCCCGAGCCGATCGATGTGGGGCGTTGATGTGGGGGTGCTGTCTGGGAGGCCGTGGCTATTTCAAAGGCACTCGGTGGTGAAATGCGACGTGGAGGGTCCCGACCACCCGTGCTAG